>JAHLJT010002406.1:161079776-161300811 GCA_031308135.1 Acheta domesticus | reverse complement strand
ATTTGGAGGGCGGGAAACGGTTTCTGGCGAGCTCGGAACCTGCTTCGCCCTCCCGATGCCGCCCTTGACCGCCTTCTCCCGCGCCCTTCCGTCGCCGGCCGCCGGCGCCTCGCTGCCCCGGCGCCCGCGCCGCGCTGATAAAGCAATACACAACAGACGGCGTCGGCGCGCGGGGGCGGCGGGCGGGCGCGGCGCGGCGCGGCAGGCCGGGGGCAGAGTGTTAAAATATTCATCGAATGGAAATGAAGGTGGTGGTGGCGTCGGCGGAGGGGCCTGGCCGACGGCGGCAATTAGCGCTGTTTTTACACGCGTTTAAACGGCGGGGAACAGTTTTCCGAGGAAGAGGCGCGCCCCCCGCCCGCGCTCCGGAAGCGGACGGCTTCACCAGGCTCGGGGGATTAGCCGCGTCGCCCACCGGCCGACCGCCATCGCCCCCGCCCCCACCCCCACCCCCACCCCGCCCCACGCCGTTCCTCCTTGCTCCGCATCGCTCCGTCAAACTCGCTCGACTCCTCGAGAGATCTTTCCCCTCCCGCTCCTCGAGCTTTTTCGTCGTTCCGCCGCCCCGAGCCGGCGCGTCTCGTCTTCGCCGCTTTCCTCCGGGCCAAGTCGATAGATCTCTTGTCGGTTTTTTAACCCGAAATTCATTTGGGACGCGGAGACGCTAAACCAGGGATCTGAAAGTTCTGCGACATGGTTTCGTAACTTCGCAAGTAATTTCTCACTTCGGACTTTCGACCAGTATTGTTTTGCGTTATGACGTAAGATTCCTCTTTATTTCTGAACCGTTCTGTGATTTTGATTTAATATTGGTTCACCTCTCTTTACTTACGATCTCGCGTAATTCTGGAAACGAATTCAAGAACCTTTGTCCCGAGGAGCAAACGAGAATGTTACTTGGATTCTAGATAAAGTAACTGGCCCCTGCAAGAAACGCGGATCCCCGAGGAAACGAGTTCCCCGACCCAGTGCTGACAAGCTCCAGACGCGACGCGATGCCGCGGCGCTCAGTCTTCCTTGCCCTCCCCTCCCCCTCCCAAGGCGTCGTTTCGTGTGCGGGTGGGGGCGGCGCGGGCGCGCGGAGCGACGACCTCGGCCCGTCGCCCGCGTCGCTCATTCAGCCGCTTTATGGTTATGTTCGATAGGCCGCTCGTCGTAACGGTTTTTATGCGTTGATAATAATAACATGAGTTCATGGCGTCATACCGGGGCTCGGAGAATGGCGTTTTATCGCCCGGCGAGCTGTAGGTAAATGATAGTTGGCGAGCTGCTGCACCAGCATCAGCAGCGGGAGCACTGGTATAGCTCAGCGTGGGGGGGCGACCCGCAGGGTAGGCATCCACTGTGTCTGGGGACGACATCCCTGACAGTCGCGGAACGTTGTCTCGTCATTGTCCCGTTTCTTGTGCATCTGATCGCATTAACCATTCCAAGTGGATGAGAGAAGATCGTGAAGATATGCAGGAAAACTTACCCCGAGTTTATCGCGGCCACTTATTCACCTTAGGAACACTCCAACTTTTGCGACCATCGCAATCTGTATCACTATTCATTCTTACATCTCCATTTACTCCGTCTTTACAACTTTCCTATCTCTCCAGCGATTTATTTGCTATCCTAGGTACACTGCGGAGGCTCAGGTACAGAATCATTATGGCGTTGGGACTCTTGAGCGCGGCGTGCTGCGTCAGCTCGACAAGACTCGCTCCTTCGCCGCTCCTCCGTCAAACGGGTGCCCCGCCCCCGTCCCCCTCCCCCTCCCCTGCGCCGAGCGCTGTCTGTCTGCTGCGGCGGCGGCGGCCGCCGAGCGCGGGAGTAATCGCTGCGCCGCGCCGCGCGAGCACTTTCCTCTGGAGGGCCCTCGAAGCGGCGAGGAGAGGAGTCGAGCTGTCTGTCGGGCGGCGCTGCGCTGCGCGGTGCGCTGGCCTGGCGTGCGCCCCGACCGTGACGCGCGAGGCGGGAGGGCCCTTGCCGGCTTCGCTGCGCCGCGCCGCGCCGCGCCGCGCCGCGCCGCAGATTATCTGGTATCTACCGCGAGCATCTTTCAGCTGGAGGTTTCCGAGCGAAAACGCTGGTCTTTCAGAGTTGAATCTGAGGCGAAAATAAAATGGAATAAACCTTGGTCCTCGACCAACTGTCATAGTTGACACCGACTTCATTCTGTGAATGGCACGCGATTGTTCATAACCAACACATTTAATTTTTCCAGATTACTAACTCATGATAGGATAAAAATAGCTTGTCGTGTCTGAAAAGCTCATTCTGTTTTAGAAGTAAATGGTGTTGTAACAACGTGTATTTTTGGACAGATATTTATTCATTCTTTTATACTTATAAATGTTAGCACTAATTTATCTTAATGGTTGTGAACTGTTCTGCTGCATTGACGTGTCGTACTAATGCTGTCGCTCGTTGACTATCCTATCAGACCATCTTGTGTGTGTGTGTCCTCTCTGTCGGCTTTTTTTTTTTTTTTGCTGCCCTGTGCCGCTGCTTACGGGTTTCGCGGAATTCCACGCCTCACATATCGCGCCTTGCCCACGGTAGCGTTGGCGGCCTAGGAGCACCGCCGAGCTGGCTGCTCTCCGCGGCGCCAGCCCCCCACGACTTCCGGCCGCCAGGAATACCTCCTCCTCCCCCGCCTCCGCCTGCGCGGCGCGCTCTCTGCGCGTGCGCCTACCGCCCGCCTACAGCCCGCCCCGCCCCGCCCCGCCCCCGCCCCGCCCCACGCCGCGCACCTCGACGCACGCGTCCAACCCCGATCCCTTCGCCCTTCGGCCAAGAGATCTCGTCTCACGTCGCAGTAGCTCCATTTCCTGTTCTAGCCCAACACACAAGCTGCCTTCCGTAATGCAGATAGTCTGCCACCTGTCGAGTGCAGTTCTCGTCTGTACGTGGAATTTGTGGTGGACAAATCGGATTTGTCCCAGTTTTCCGCGTGTGTCGTCTTCTTTCGCTCTTCACTTCGGGGTGTACTCCCGCGCCCAACTCGCCGCTCGTTCTATTTCAGCCCCGCGCCGTAGAATCGGCGACACATCACGAGCGCTCCACGGCGTGGTGGCTAGCTTTCTAGGCCTCTTGTCTCTAGATGCCAGTCTGCGAATCCCGTTCACCAAGACTGGAATTTATGGTAGACAAATCGGTTTCGCGTGAGGTTTTTACGGTTTTGTCTTCCCCTTCCGGCCCTTCGCCCTCTCTGGGTCACCTTCTGCACACGCCTCCGCGCCCAGCTTGTCGTTCGTTCTTTCTATCTCGGCCCCGCGGCGCCGAATCGGCTCGCTACACACGACGCGCACGCGCGCCGCTGCGAGGTTGTGTTTCTTTGCTCGCCGCCGCAGCCCCTCGCCCCCTCTTCGCCCGACGCGCTGTCCCGCCCCGCCCCGCCCCGCCCCGCCCCGCCCCGCCCCGCCCCGCCGGAGTAACTGCGGGTTTTCATGGGCTTTCGCTTGTCAATGTCCGCCATACGCGAAGAATGTCCGCGTTTTTTGTTCTCGTGCCGCGGGGCAGCAGGCTTTTTTTTGTCTGGCCGGCAGCGGAGGCAGTGGACGAGCGAGCGATGCAAATGTCGCTTGCCCCTGTGGAAAATGATTTGGAAGCGAGGTGCAGAGTTAAAAACCCTTTTTTTTTTCTGGTTTCCTGAATACTTTCCGGCAAACGGGTGGGGAAACAACTAAATAACAACTTTATTTGAAAATGCGTAATTCCTTCCTATTGTTGATTGAAATGGCAAAATCCTGCTGTTTGGTTTTCAAATAAATTACGAGGCCTGTCGACTAGAATCCCCATTGCGAATTTATAATCATATAAATGTAATTTTCGAAATACTTTTTCAAGTAATACCTTGCAAAATTCATGATCAGAATGTTTCACTTTACGCTCTGAAAACTTTCCGCGAGATACGTTTTATGCAGTAATGTACGTTTACCGTTCCGACACTTCAAACTTTAATTGCCACCGTATACCAAAAACTGTGATTTTTATGTAAACCCAACAGTTCTTTTTCAAACCCGACACAGTTAAATTCGCAATTTGATTCCTCATACATTCCTGTGAATTCGCTCAGATACATGTGCCCACAATTTTTACTTTCTCGCATGCTACTTACGTAGTACAGAGAAAGTATTGCAATTCTGCAGAAAAAACTACGTTTCTTCCGACAGAAAAACTCGTTTTGCGAGTGCCGGTTTCTGAAAAGGTTGACAGTTCTTGTTCCCAAATGTAAATAATTTCTAACGTGTTATGTAGTCGAAATGCACATTTTGTGGGTTCTTAGTATTGAAAAACTTATCTACGGCAAAACGTCTGTGAATAACGGTAACGGCTACACCATGGGCAGGATTCCCGGATTGATTGCGCCCCCTTGAATTCGCAACTGATATTTTAAATTATAAGGGTACTTAATGCTACAAAGATATTTTTAAATTTTCTGCGAGCTGATTCTTTTTTCCTGGCTCTTAGTATTCTTAGCATAGTACGCCTTTAAAAAAGACGGAAGTCCAATTTTCGTTGTACTCGTATATTCTGAATTTTGCGAGAATTTTGCAAATAATGCAAGATAGTACGTGCTGATGTAGCGCTACAAAATCTTGCCATCAATCAAGGATCACTTCAAACCATTCAGAAATTAAGGTGTGTTTTCCTTGTATTGTAAATTCATGTGGGGATTTTGTGGTGTAATCCGTATGAGGATGTGTATGGTAACAAAGGCCTCAAATTCGTTAGCGCCGGCTGAATAAAAGGCGGCAGAAGGGGCGCCTTAAAGGGTGCGCGTGAACGCCTGAAGTGGCGGCAAGCCCTCGTCTCGGGAGTGGAGTAGGCCGCGGGGGCGGGGACGCCACGCCGCACCGCGCCGTCTCGTGCCGGTCGCACGAGCGACCTGTGCGAGTGCGCGCGCGGGGCGGTGGCGGGGTGAGGGGGGCGGAATAGGAGAGCCCTCGGCGGCTGCCGAGAGGAGCCGCCCGCGGCAGGTGGCGCTGACGGCCGCTCGCTCCACGCCCCTCGCCCCCTCCTCCTCGCCCCGCCGCGCCGCACAGTGCGAGAAGCGCGCTAGTGCGACGGGCGAAATTCTGTTATCCGACCCGATTTAACCCTGCCACAACGGTATCGGGTGGAGCGAGAGAGTGGAAGCGCCGTTTCACGAGATGCACGACGCACGTATGGCGCGATCGACGTAAACGCGCATCATTTGCAGGATCTGATTTCACAGGTTCTCACTAGGAGCTGGTTGTGCGTGACATAAGCAGGATGAAAATATGACGACAGATGGATATTTTTACTTCTCACATCGTTCGCGCAGTAAAATGTAATAGTAATGAAAAGTAATAATACTGTTAATTTGGTTGCCTCTGTTTTTCATTTTTACTTTGTCAGTTAAATTTGTTTCATTAGATTTCGTTGTTTCCGAAAAACCAGACATTTCGTGTGCTCGTATGTTTTGATGTGAAGAGTTTAAAGCGTTTTCGTGGATTTTTTCGAGATGTAGGGTGTGTAGTATGTTGCTCCATGCGAACGCGGAGAAGTTCGCACTGGTCGGTGGGCCTTGCGCGGGGCGGGGGCGGCGGGGGGGGGGCGGGGGTCCTCGAAAGCCGCGCCGGCCGTTGACGCCGTCCCTCCGCGTCGGCGCTCGAGTGGCCCAGCGGCGCCTGATGGAGTGGGCGGTGGCAGGGCGATGGAATGCGACGATCGAAGCGAGAGCGTAGGCGGTCAACCACTGCGGCGGCTGCACGAGAGCGCCGAACGCGCGGCGCGGGCCGCGGCTTTTGAATGTTTCTCTCGGTGCGCGTCTTGTGCGTTCAGGCTTTCTCTCGTAGCTTCACTGATGTCATTCAATAGAGACGGCTTTGCGCCAGAGAGCACGTAGTATTCATAAAAGTAATAAAGTGGTAGCCATTTATTTATTGTGCAGGTAATTTGGTGTTGCCGAGGCATTTTCTTTAATTCAAGAGTGGTCAGTTGAGCCCGAGGATTTGAGAATAAGATGTCGCATAGGCTTGTTAAATTGAATTTTCAATGAAATCTGTAATCTAGATGCTTTGTTTTATTAGACTGTAGTGCAATGTTCACTATTCTTGTTTTTAATTTTACATGCAAGATGTCAATGTGAGTGGAATAAATTCAGTTCGAAGTTGTTTTTCTTCTAAGGTACCATGATGAGTACACCGCAAAGCTAGGAGGCACTTTGAGAATTATTAGCAGTATGGGTTGTCGACTTTGGTGAAAAATTTTAGCGGAGCTCACGGAAGTGTTTCTCTTCTTTTTTTATTCTGCTGGAAGTCGTATTAAATTTCTTGAAATTGCACCATATTTCTCCTGCCGTTTAGTGCACGCTTTCCTCCCCCGGTGGTGTTTTAGTCTCATAACGCGCTTTTATGTATCGCGGCAAATCTAATGAACCGGAGCGCGAAGATAAAAAAGCACATCGAAGTGGCAGGGAAGAAAGATCGTTATCGCGAAGCGCCGACGTCACGGTGCCAAGCACCCGTGTCGTCGTCTTCCCTTCTGAGAGCGCCTGTAGTCGAGGCAGTTCAGAACAGGCACAGTCCGCCGAAGTAAGAAAAGGTACATCACATCCGGTCACTAAGCACCTCCCGTCTTGCGACGATTAAAATGTTTTCCTAGACGAAGAATGCAAGGCATCGGTCCAGGCTTCTTTAGTAGTAAATTGAAGTGGAAAGACATGAGTTTTCGAACTGGAAACAGAGGAGATATTGGCATGCATTGAAACAACAATGTATCTGCAATGTTCCATTTCTGTTGCCTCGTGTATATATGATTACGTTTGACCGCATGGGATCGAATTAATTTGGGCAACATGTTAAAAAAACTGTCATCGTTAAAGGTTGGATTAGTATTCTGAATTAGTCTGCAATTTTTACGAAATTACATAGTTTTCGTTTCTACGTTCTAAAAATTGCTATTTTGGTGGGACATTCCTAACAAAATATCCAAAATTTTCGTTACATATTTTTACATATCCTTCCAAACTTTGTATTATTTCAATTTTCTGGAAATTTATTTCGCAAAAAAATTAATAAGCTTTCAATTTATTATTTTTTTTTAAATTTAAAAATCAGAATTTTTTATCTACACATATTCAGAATTGCGTGTTGAAAACACGAGGTGTTTCACATGACGCAGTCAGATGTTTCCACTATACAAATGTTTCTTCTAGTGCCCATGATCACCGAGAATATGATCTTAAAGTGTAGAAAGCATCAGTGAGACCGTGTTTATTGATCTTTACTCCTAATTTTTACGAGAGATACTCTCGCTGACGAATAGCACCACGAAGACAAGTACTACGATGATTTTTTGGCCGTCATTGAGTTTCCCACGTTTGTACGTTGGCTATCATTGCTGTCAGAGAAAATATGGAATCAAATTTCGTTCTATAGGACAAGCAATATTTATTTTTTAAATTGGCTTAATATTTTATTACAATGATATTTCAAATGGTGTACATTTGTTTGTAAAGGTATAAATTAGAGCGAATTTTCATAATAAATATTAGGCCCCTTTTTACATATTTGTGACATACTAGCATATTTCTTACAATTATGTGCATATTTTGACATTTCATTCGTTTTTTAGGACTATTAATCTGCGTTAACGATTTGCAAAATGAACTCAACTCTGTGGGTCCACACGCACACGCACTCCGTTAACTTTAGTATCGTTTTGACGCAGGAAATTGATAGCTACAATGAATCACCCATATTGCACACATTACAGAATATGGTTTAAATAATTAGAAATTGGCATCGCATTTTTTTTCGATTAGAGGGAGAAACTATACATTAGCGTTGGAATCCAGATCCTAGTCACCCTTGAAAATTGCTGCATACCATGTCAAGTAATTCCTTGTCGAAATATTTTGGAGTTGCGAGTGTGGTAGAAAACGTAACTGTTAACCAGAAGTCCATCGGGATAAGAAAAAAGTTGGTTTCCGTCCACATTTCAAAGAGGAGAGGGCTGGCGCCCCGCTCCGCATGGAAGGCGACGTTTCCGTCCACATTTCAAAGAGGAGAGGGCTGGCGCCCCGCTCCGCATGGAAGGCGACGTGGGCGCAGCGCGGCCGTCCCGCTCGGAGAGGAGGCGCGGGGACTCTCGGGAGAGCCCCCCCCCCCGCCCCACTCCCCTCCCACCCGCTTCCGCCGCGCGGCCGTCCCGCGGGAGGCGGCGATGAATGGGGTCGAATCGCGCGCCGTTAAAAATTCGGTGGCGGTTGCGGGAACAGGGGACGGTGGTCGAGGCGGGAGGGTGGCGCGCTGGTCACCGACCCCGCTTCCCCAGGCCGACCACCTCGCGTATTGCTTGGAGGCTCTCATCCCGGCGGGCGCGCGACCTCCGTTGTCCCGATTCCACCCCCGCCTTGCCGGCCGCTCTCCGTCGATCCGCGCGCGCGCGGAATCGATGGCCTGCGATTATTCAGCCCGCGGCGGGGCCCACTCTGGCGGCCGACATCTGTTCCCCTCCGCCTGCGCAGTGTCTCTCGCCGCCCCCGCCCCCGCGCCGGCGTTGAAGCGGCGTCGCGTCGAGAGCGGTCGGTCGGAGCTCTCCGCTGTCGGTGGCCGCGCGCTCTCACGGCCGGAATTGGCTTTGCAACTGCCACGCCGCGCCCCGTCCCGCCTCGCGCCCCGCTGCTGCGGGGGGGTCGACCAAAAGGGGCTCGTTTGCGATTCGCTCCCTCCCCTTATCTCGCCCTCCACCCTTCCGTTCCGCCCCCGCCTGGCTTTTGCCCCGAATCCGTTGCGACGCGGAGCGCCCGCGTCATCAACTCCCGGCCCGCGAAACGAAGTTTCTCTCGCGCGGGGACTGATTGAGGAGCCCGCCGGGGGGGGGTCGTGCATCGCCGACCTAAATTATGTCGGAAACAATGGGCGCTTGTGTAAAGTTGCGGAGTTCGCGGACGCCGTCTGCGGCGCCGGCCCCGGCTGGCGCTTGCCCGCGCGCACTCGCGGGCTCGTGAAGAATGAGGCGATTTAAAATTCCCTTTGGAATCATCTCTGCGGGGAAATTGAGCGTCGCGCGCTCGCATTGGAAGCCATCGATTACGCCGCGTCGCTAAATATGTATGGAGAGGCGCGGGCCAAGAACGTCGCCAGAGCGTCTCCCGGGCGACGGCGCGGCGACAGGTGCACGCCTCTCGCGCCGCAGGGCGGGTTGGGCCTCGCGGATATCCGCGCGCGGCGCGTCGTGTAACTGCGGCGGACATGTCCGCGGATCCCGCGCAGCATCGCCGTCGTCGCGAAAGCTTATCGCTCGTGAATGTCGGCTTGCGTTTATGAGCGTTCTATTATATCACAAAAGCGGGCATCTTTCAGCGGGAGTTATGTGGCCTGTGATGAGTATCGTCATCGCAGAAAGCTTTATGATCCGGGTTGTATTCATTGCATCAAGCGCGCGTCAATAACGTCTAGTCGCTTATTATTTGCGTAACATTAATACTCCTGCATTATCAGGATCGGGCACGAGAGATGTGTGAGATTGCCGATGGGGACTCTGTGATTCGTTCCTCGAGTGTAAGGTTGATGTCATTGTTTTTTGAGTGATCGTATTAATATAAATTTACTTAAATTCTCTACCTCAGAGGAAACAAAATGAGTTTAAACATTAATGGCATTTTCAGTGCTTAAGATTACCATCTTATATAAATAAAGTAAGACTGTAGATTTCCATTCCTAGTACTGTTTTTTGGCAACTTTTTCCCCTTTAAATTTTGTTTGCTTTCTTCCTTCAGTAGAAGAGTGTTTCCGCGTTTGAATCAATTGACGTGGATTTACGATCCTTTGTGACGCATATAGTGAAATAACAACGTTTAATGCCACTCTTCTATTGCCCATCATAACTTCTCGTAAATTCCACTTTTGTTATCATTAAGCTGGAAAGCCTTTGGTTTATGCATGACGGTCCGCAGCAACGGGCAGTGAGATCACGTTGCGCACGTGTGTGTAGGAGCTGGCAGATGAGCGGATGATTCATTGGCGGCGTCTCGCGAGGGTTTCCAGCGCGCCAACTCGTCCCGAGGCGTGAGCTGAGCGGCGCCTCTCGCGATGCGCGCGGCGCTGGCGACTAACGGGACCGCGCCCGAGGCGACGCAGCGACCCCGCGACCTCGGCGGACGCGCTGCACTCCCACTCACCTTGTGTCGGTTGCCGACGCCGCTCGCCCACCGCCCGGTTATTGTGCGATTTTGCTAAATTTGCTCCTCAAGGCCCGTCTTCACGATGGAATATGAAACGGTATTTCGCGTCTTTCTGTCTTGCCGCTAGATATCGCATGATCGCGACCGGATCCAGCAGTGCTTGCGATCGTGCGTCTTCTAGCGGCACGACCGAGAAAGACGCGAAATGCCATGCGATATTCCATCGTGACCAAAGGGGCTTGAAAGGCAAAGTTAGAAAAATCGCACTATCGGTGGTGGTGTATAGTAACATTTCGCGAAGAGCAAGGCTTCTTGACGGTCTTCGTCGAAATCGTATTTTTATTGGGGACCCTGTGCTACCATAAAATGAATACATTGAGCAAGGTTCAGGATAGCACGCTTCTCTCAAAGCAGAATTGTCATTCAGCTCAGTTTCCATTTTATCATTTTCGTTTCAATCTTGTAATTTAAACAGAACTGTGAGTAATTATCGAAATCACGCAGAGTAATTTTCCGAAGTCTTGGGGCGCTCGCGGAAAGCAATTTCCCTTGATCCGAGCAACGTCAGTTGAGTTACCCACCCTAGCGCTATTGCAAATGGATGGGGCGCAATACGTGGCGGCACCATCACCGAGACCCAAGGAAGCGCTGCATGTGCAGTGGCAAACGGTGTGCGGTCGGCGGCGCGCGTTGTGGCAGAGGTCGCGGCAGCCGCCTCCACACTCACCTCCGCACCCCCACCCGCCGCCGCCGCCTCGCGTGCAGCGACTGCCGATCGCCGTGTCACTCCCCCGCCCATTCCCTATCTTCGTCTCCGCCCGCGAGGCCTTCTCGAAACTCCCGGAAATCTCTGCGTGTCTCGACTTCTTTGTACGCGGACAGCCGAGCGGTTTTTCTTGTCCCCTCCATGCCATCGATTGAAGTGCAGCGTCTATTCGCTCATGACATGGGAATATTGATGCGATGCAGTAACATGTTGTATTTTATGGCTTACGGAAATAGCGATTGGACTTAAGTACAGAGAACATCTTACGCTGACAAAGCGGAGAGATGCTATTTTGAAAACTATTTTGCTGTTGATTGGAAGCATTTGCTGCTTTTATCCTTTTAGACGTTTAAATTAAAAAGTTCGTGTGGATGTTACAGACGTGTGAGAATGACGAACGTGAAAGATAGTGAGGCACTTAACTGTCAATAAAAGGATCTGCTGCATTGGCAATTCAATGATACCTACCATTTCGTGCTGGAAAAAAGAAAAAAAAATCATTTTAAAGAGCCGTATCTCAACTTCCTCAAATACCGTTATTTTCCCGTTGAAAGTGAGATTCCTGTCTCTTTCTCGAAAGGCCAGTGTGTTATCGGCGGCGGCCTTCGCCTGGCATGGAGGCCACTGGTAACGGAGCCATCGTGTTTCCTAAATCGTTTCCCCGCTCCACCCCCGTTCTTTCCCCGTGCGCGTCCCTTTCCCCTCTCCTTCCCGCTGCTGCCTCGCGAAACGGGAGACGGCGAGGGCGCACGAAAACAGCGGCCAATGGTGTGCAATAGGAGAGGCCGCCGGCCAGTTCTCCGGAGAAGCGAACGGGAGAAATTATAAAACGCCGTTAGGCAACACCGGTGCCTGTTTACATGGCCGCCGCCGCCGCCGCCGCTGAGTCGCGCGGGAAGACTTCGGAGAAGCGGCGCAGGGAATCAGCGGGAGGTGGTGTGGGAGGGGCGGTCGGCGTAGGGGTGGGGGAGGGGCGAGTGCGTAGCGGTGCGCGACGCGTCACCAATCCGGTTTGCTCCTCCGAAGAAAGCGCGCACGCGCACCTGCTGCGGCTGGCGGTGAGACCTTCGGAGGCGGAGGCTGGCGAGCGCATCTCGAGGACGCCGCCATGCCATGCCATGCCATCCCGCGCCGCGCCCGCCTGATGGCACCGAAGCTTAGGCCTCTCACGAACCTGCTTGGGGACGCTCCTAGACACTTCTGCGTTTACTTCCAAGATCTAAGAAAAGCTCAGCTTGTAAGGAGAGCGCCTTTTCTGTTGTGTATCATTATAGGTTTTTTTTAGTTTCTCTACTAAAGGCCATATAAAATGTTTCATGACTTTCTAATTACAGTATTGTCTCATTATTTCTCTCTGCTCTTTTGCTCCATCAAGTATCCATACTTCATCTCCCTCGTTCAGATTCTCCTGGAAACATATTTTTATAATTATCGTTCTTTCTGGTGCCCGCGTAAAGAGCTTAATACTGGAACTCTTCTCGGAGATCGTACCGAAATTGTTTAGAGGGTTTGTGTAATTGTCTAATGAACGACGGAGAAGGTTATTAAGTATTAAATTACTGTGTAGAGTACGATATGTTTATTACACTTTCTCTCTGATCTTAATTTTATTGCGATATGAAATAGTATTTTTTGATTGCCAGTAAAATTCTGATATTTCCCATATTTTGTTATTGAATTCTTTTCATGTATTTCGAGTTGCATAATTGATATTGTCCGTTTCCCTTTGATTTTATTCCGTATTATTTAATTAGTAAAATGTTGTTTTAATGAACGGGAAATTAACCTCATGTTTGATTTATTGATATAAACTATAGATTTTAGTTTAATTACGATGTAATTTCCCTTCGATATGTCTGTATAGTATATGTCAAATTGTCAGGGACATGCGATATTAATATTTAATCAAACATGACGTGGTCAGTACGAATAAATGACTGTCTCACTTCTGAACTGATCATTGGGTAATTCGTTTCTATCTTTACATATCGTACGTATAGAATACCCTGAATGATTTGCCAGTTGCCCTGAAGAATGAGAATTGTAGTGAAGTAAAGTGGGCAACTTTAGTAAAAATAATGGGGAATAGGAGATGCGTTGTCGAGTTGGATTTTCAAGAGACAGGTAGAATTTCTGCGTCATGTTAGTCACCTAAAGTCAAAGTGTACAATTTTCCATTTTCTTGAAAAGGAATCGAGTCGCAGGCGGCTGATGTTTCGCTCGAGATAACTCGCCCTTTTCCGTGGATTCGACATTTGTCCTCCCGAGGTCTGCGGCTACCGCCGTGAGAAAAAGAAAGGGAAGCCGTAGGCGTGCGGGCGAGGCGAGGGGAGGTTGGTGGGCGGCGGTTGACCCCGCGCGGGGCGTGTGCGGGGGCGGTGGGCGTGCGGCGCGTGGCAGCCGGGTCGTCGCCCCCCGGGGGGGAGGCGGCGCGCGTGCGCGCTTCCGTCCGCCTTGTATCTCACGTCCCCCCACCCCACCCCCCACCGCCAAGCTCCTCTACTGCACGTCTCCGTGACATCGCAGCACCATCTCCTCCAGCGGCCTTACGTTTATTTTCCTTCTGTTCTCTCCCTCCCGAGAGAGCGCCGCGCCGGACGTGCGGGGGACGAACTCGGCGTCGGCCCTCGGCGGGCAGGTGTGGCAGGACTGCCTGCGGCGAGCGCTCGCACTCGTTAATCTAGCGCGTGGAATTTGCGCCGCGCAAATCGGAGCGCTGTGCAGCATAAGCGGGGACCGTTGCCTGTCCGTCCCTCCGTCGCTGGCGCGCGGCGCGCTGGGGCTCATCTGCATGCGACACACCGCTAATTCCCGCGCGGCGCTCCCCCGCCGCTTCCGCCGGCCGCCCTCCCACGGAGGGAGCGTCGAGTCGCGTCTAGTCGCGTCGCGTCGGCGCGGTTTCTCGCCGCCTCTGCCTCCGAGCCGTGCCTGTTCCGGTTCACGCTCCACTTCCCCGACGACCGACCGCGCCGCGGTCGCGAGGAACCTGTTGCTACGGCGCGGCGGAGGCGGCAGCGGCGGCGTACAGCCCCGCTCTTTACCTTCTGTTTTCCCACCTTCCTGGCCTCCGATGCGCCTGCCCGTGCGCGCTCCCACTCGCGTCGCTCGTCGCACCTCCGCCCCTGCTGCCCGCAAATAGGTTTTACGCGCCCATTCGCGCGCGTTGAATGCGGTTTTCTGTGACATTTATTTTGCGGCAGCGACGCGTCCCGCGCTGGGGAGTGGCGCGACGCCACCACGTCCGTGTGGACCTCCTGCCCCGTCGGTCGAAAAAAGCCCGTGTGCCCGTGCACGCCTGTGGAATGGACGCCAAACAGCGTTTCATTTGTTCCCCGTTGTGTTATATTAAATAACCGCGTGAAGCGAACCACCGCACTTGTGTGGTGCACGAAGCCACAATGGTCTCAGAGCATGCAGTATATACAATGTTCATAACAAGTTTAAATCCCTTTAGTGCTGCGTGCTGGCGATACGTAACGGCGTGTTCCGAGAGGTGCGCACAGGCTGCTGCACGGCTAATTCTCCCGTGGGCCGTCACGCCCCGTCATCCCGCTTCCATGGCTTCTCCTTCCTCCCGTTGCCCCTTGTTCCTTTCCCTCCCTCGCTCTCCATTCTCTTTCCATCTACTCTCTCGTCCTCTCTTTCTCTCTCAGGATTACGCGGACCCAACAACCGATCTCGCGGTCTGCTTTAACACCCCTTGCGTCACGTGCAGAGCGTAGCCACGTGCGTCGGGCAGCGGCAGGGGGCAGCCGCTGCCACTGACGAGCGCTCCAGACGCCTGCCACGTGCTTTTCGAATCAGAGCGGAGCGCGCCCCGCTACTCTTGACAAGCAAACTCTTTCCTCAGAAACACGCAAAACGCTTACCAACGTAACTGTGTACATGATTCAAGTATTTCAGAAAACCCTGAAGGCGTTGCGGAATTGTGTATATTTGCCTAAGTACATCTTTTTTTAATAAGCTCTATTTTCTTAGGCGTTCTATTATTGCTTCTTTGTGACCTTCACGCTTCTGACTCAGAAACATATTGCTTCAAAGTGTTCTAAAGTAAAATCCTGGCAGTGACAGCCGCAAACGAGACGGTTTCAGTATTTTTTGGACCACTGACTGTTGTGACTCACTCGACGACAGTGCCGCCTATTCTCGTGTTCGAGGGCCACTCCTAGCAAAGAAGTGCAGCGCGAATTGATTCTGTGAGTGTTCTGTAGGTGCGTGATCTTGATCAGAGACCTCTTGAATGGTTGTAGGTATCGCGCTTACGAATGTAGGTGAAGGCCCGTGCTATGAAAATAGAGCGCGCTTACTGAAACGGGAATCGAATTCTCGTGCGCGGGCGCAATTTCTGCGACCGCCCCGCCGCCGGAAACGGCGAGACGCTTCGACGTTTGGCGAGGCAGCGCACGTCCCGAGCGCTTTGTGCGCTGGGCCCCGCGGCGCGGCGCGGCACATTCCTCGCTGACGACGACGCCGACGCCGCGGGCGGAGACCTCTTTTTTGCTGCGCCGCTGCACGTGTTCCTCGGAGCGATACCCGTGCGAGCGCCGCTCTCAGCCTCCACGCGCGCTCATCCGCGCCGCCTCCCGGCACCGCTCCATTGTCCGCCGGCTTCTCGGTTTCGTTTCCCCTCTGTCGATGGCTCCACTCGGATCGCGTCTGTTTCTTTCGTATCGCTTTCTGCTCTGCCTTGTGAGCTGTTGGCTCTTTCGTCGTAACCCGTTGTGTTCTGCCTGTACCATTGCTCGTTTTATCTCGCTTCTCTCGATTCACGCTTCGCCTTTTCGCTTTCCGACGCCCTGCCTAAATGCGTCAGGCTCTGAACTCGCTGTGTCAACCGTCCCGCCGCGCCCTCGTCACGGCGTGTGCTCCGCAGTGGTCCGCCTGGCCCCGCCCCCGCGCGCCACCCACGCCTCCTGCGGCGGGGCGGCCCGCGCTGCGCCGCGCCGCGGAACGGCCGGCCGCCGCCCGCCCACCCGCCGCGCACAATCGCATTACGCCTCTTTAAAAGGGCGGCGTGGGCGGGGCGGGGCGGCTCCGAGCGGCGCCTCCGGGGCCAGGCGGCGCGCGAGCCGCCGAACAAAGCGGCGGACGGCGCGAATGTTCAAACGTCACGGGGGCGGGGCGGAGGGGGACGCGAGCGACGAGTGCGGGCCGACGCGCGACGCGCCCGCTCGATCAGCGCCTCCCCGCCCCCGCCCCCGCTGCCCGCGCTCGCGGCGCCGCCAATTGGTTCGCGTTAATTATGCCGCGCGGGGGACGGGGGGTGGCGGCGGCCGGCGCTCCCGTCTGTGTCAGCGCGGGCGCACCCGGGATTTGCCGTGGCCGCCGCCGGTCCGCGGCTCGCGCGAGCTCGCTCGAGCGCGGTTCCCGCGACGAGCCCTTTAACCACTCGCCACCGGCTTCGCCAAAGTGAATTCGGGCGCGATGTAATGAATTGGAGCAACTGTCGCACGCTTGGTGGGGAAAACTGTGTTGTGCCCAAGCTCCGAGGGCTTTTCGTGCGGTCAAATTTAAATCTAATTAGTGTGACGTAAATGGGTTCAGATTACGATTTAATACAATTGTTTGGGAGCGACCGCTGCCACACCGTTAAATCTCCATCAGAAGCACGAGCGGGGTACGCCGTTGGAAGATACACAACGGGCTGTTTGTTCCGGATAAACCCACTAGGTAGTAAAAAAGGAATGAAATCCCTTCCACCATGTGTAAAGAAGCTCCTCCAGTTCATTGCAAACGGATGATCTCACTGAGAAATGTGAAATACTTACATATGCTGTTCGAATACAGTGTATTGGACGGACGTGTTGTTTATAAGCAGACGTGTAATATTACAGAATTTTTCACGTGACATCTCCATATACTCGTAAATTACATTAAGTTTGTGAAATGTTCTGGTTGTGTGGTAGTTCATTGTCGGAATTATCTCTATATTCATCTCTGTTTAAATCCGGCGAAATGGTGATGGAAATCGGAATGAAATGCAAATAAGTTATATTGCCTTAGCAGAGATATTTATTCTATTTTAATGCTACGTCAATTTTATGTTATTATGAGTAGTGATTCAAACGTTAAACAAAGTTTTACTGCACAGTGCTCGGAATATTAACGATGCATGATAATAAATGGACATAGCTGTGTAAAAAGTAGTAGCTAATCAGAAAGTTGGAGTAAAATTAAACAAACCTTTTTAATCTGGAAATAACATATTTAGCGTCAGACATGTACATGAGTAGTTTCGGGAACTGTGATGGAAAGGAGTCACCGTATGATATGCGAACCTTGCAGCAGCAGCGAAGTGTCCCGTTGTTGGCTGCTGGCTCCTGCCGTTGCCAGTCTGCGCGCGTTCGCCACCCCCTCCGCGCCCCGGGCCCCGCCCCTTCGCAGCGCCTTGCGCCTTGTGCCGTGCGCCTTGACCGATCATGCGGAATGCCAAGCGCGCCTCTTCCACACGCTCCTCGCTCGCACTCGGCCGCCTCCTTTCCTGGAGTGCTTGCCAGCTGCTTCGTATGCTCCTCAAGGGTGTCCATGACCAACACCCTACCCCCCCCCGCCCCCGCCCCGCCCATCCTCTCCGCCGCGCGCGCCGTGAAATAGAGGGTCGCGAATGCAAGTGGCCGTTTCAGCGTGCTGTCGGTTAAAACATGTGGATTTAAACGTTAATATTGCTCGTGAAATTTCAAAGCCGATCTGTATGAAATATTAATTTAGTAATTTTGTAATACAATGTTCAGCTATACGATTTTTAATGTCGCTTTTTGATGTTGCGTGTTTTTTTCTGTCCTTTCAAAGCTACGAATGAGCATTGTATAATGGGATGAATAGAAGCAGAACTTCAAGGAAAACAAAAGGACAACGTATTAAACAATCGTGTATGTTCTTCCCTCCTTTAAAAAAGTTGAAACAACAATTAATTTTAGGGAATGTTTCTGTTCACCACATCACCAGTTTAATATGGTAATCAGTTTTTTTTTCAAGTTCCAATATGCAAATTTAAGAAACTATATTACAAAGTTAAGAATAAATTAAGATTTAGATCATAACATATTTAAAAAAATAACCATTCTCATTTTTTTCAATTCAGAATTGTAAAAATGTGATCATATAGGTAGGGTGTTCTCCCAAAAAATTGGCAATTCTTCAATTCTGAGGTGTGCTCTGGGGGATATACAAATTGTTCAATGCAAAGGTTTGGTTGTTAAAAATACTTTTTTTTTTTTGTAAGGAAGTTCCAATCTACATACTACACTATTCATTTTGTTTCCCGGATCAATATGATGTTTTGATCACGAAGAGTTCCTAAAACCCTCATTTTCTTTATTTTTATAATTCTGGTGATCTTTTTTTAAGAAATGCGCGCGTGTCATGAACGCGTTATTAATTGCTTGCTGAAAGCTAGTTTACTTCCACATGAGTTTGGCGAGAAATCGTGATAAAGCGCTCTGCCGTTTACTATGTCTTCACGTACTGACCGCGCCGGACGAACGCGCTCGCATCAGGCCTGGCCTGGTTGGGTTCGCTCCACCGTCGACGGCGGCATTTGCCTAACAAAAGTGCGCGATGACGAGGCGTGGCGGGGCCGGCAGGTGTCGGGAAGGGCAGACGGCGGCGCCGTGATGGATCGCCTGCCCGCCGACGAGCGCGCACCGCTAATAAATTGGCAAGGCGACGGTGTCGGGCGCCGGGCGGGGCGAGTCAAGGAGCAGCCCGATTTGCAGGCCCGGCTTAACGACGGGAAAGGCCCCTGCTTCGTCGGAAAGTGCGGTCCTCGTACTTTGCAATTTTCAAATGCATTCGTTTTGGATGAGTGGTTCGAAAATAGTTTTAATTAAAACAAGTAATGAATTTTTTCCGAACACTTCAACGCTGCATGTATTGACGAAGGCCTTTTTTAAAGGATAAATTCAATTAATGACCAGTAAATTGTTGGTAATTCTATGCTTTTAAACAACTATTTTTCTAGTATATTACTAGTTTTTATGTAGTATGTAGTCTATTTTCGGCATTTTCTCCAATGCTACCGTTCAATAGCCCTTATTCACAGTTGCAGCACTCGCGTCCCATTTCGTAACGCAAATGATCGCGTGGGCTACCTACGTAGCTCACGTTAAATTACAATACTTGGTTATTATGAATGGTGTAAAAACATGAAATAGTGTTCTCGTATTTATTTGAATGTTATGTGAAAGTCATTAAATTTTAACGCATACTATTTAAATCATCCTGTTTTTCCTCGGTAATGAACATTGGGATAAGCGACATCAATTAAGTTAATAATATTCGAAATGTTTTTATTTCTCCGTTGACACTCGTCACGAGCTGTTTAGCAGTCGTGATAAGCGCGTCAGTGCAGCATATGACTTGGCAAATAGACTCCACGGCAAACTCGGTATTATCACCACAATAAACTCTTCCGCGCCGGCAAAAATAAAATATCTGGGTTACACGTGCCGCCCACGTGAGAACTGCAGGGTGAAAACGTCTTGAATTAATTCCCATTTATTAGATGTAGTGCTAAGTTACAGTTCTGTGGAACACTCGTCCTTTTTCATTTACCTCACACTCATATGCGTTTGTTCTCTGCCATGTTTATCGAACACTCATTGGTTTCCCTGTAAGTCGATCTGCTTATTTTGGTCCACGACATCTACAGTTCGCGTTGGCTACTGTTGGTCTGAACGCTGAATCTCCCTCAACGACTGCGCATCCGACTTCTAAATTGCTGCAACGAAAGGCGTGATGCTGAGTAACTACGTCCGCCTTAAATCTCTGTCATTTGCAGCTTCCGAAGCCTTTTTTGGGGAAAAAAGCGGCGGGGTAATTTTCAACCGTCGTAACTTGGGTTCGTCGAGATTTAATCTGCCTCCTCTCCCCGCCCCTTTCCTCCCCGTCGCGGCTGACACGCCTCGTCGTCGTCGCCGCCGTCGTCGCCGCCGCCGCCGCCGGGCGCGCGCGCGGGTGTGTGTGGCGTGGGGCTCCCGCTAATTGATTTCCGTAGGGAGTGGGGCGCCCCGCCTCCCCAAGGCGCCCTTCTCCCTCTCCTGCCGCATCTGTTGGGGGATATCGCTAATTGTAGAGCGCGGGGCGCGATTCGACGAGGCTGCGACAAGGTCTCTCGTGTTGGTTGATGCACCGCGTGCTGGGAAGTTTGCCCACTTCGACTGATGGCCTCTTGATGGTTGCCATTAGTGTACATTGTTTGTTGCAAATTCCCCGTGGTTTGTATAGTCTTGCTTAAATGTAGAATCTTACACTCGATAGTGAAGTGTCGATTACGTTAACTGTAAACTAAACTTGCCCATTCCAGTTTCTAAAAAAAAGCTGTAATTTCTGTGTTTCAAATACTCTAACATGTATGGAGAAATATTATTTGGCATTGTTTATTTGCATTATTTTTAATAGTTCCGAGAAGAATGCGGGAAGCTTTGTAGAATGTGATGAAACTCCTGTCACCGTTTCAAGATCAACTGTGTGCTATCGCCGTTTCTCATATCGTTCATCCCCAATGAATCGTGAAGTGAGCAAAAAACTCACACATGATATTTAATCTTTTCGTAGACAGCACGTTATTTGTTTCGGAGACTGGAAGATTTCGGCCTAGTCGCAAATTGGTTCAAAATCTTATTTTGTCAGTCTCCCGTGTTGTTTTGTAATTAGAACGTGTCCATGATACCGTAATTTTTTTCAAAGATTATACATGATTGTTCCCGTTGAAGGTGCATTGCGTACTTGCTTTACGCGCGTTCTGTTGGAGGTCAAATTCATTTCGCTGGTCTGAAACCAGTTAATAAACCCTGTCATTAGTTATGCCATTAAAAAGTACACGAGATTCTCCTTTTTGAGTCCGCTTCCATACGAGACACCGGGTTTTAATAAAACTACATAAAAGAGCGCTCCCACTTCCGCAATAATTCTGCGTTCATTACATCACGCGCAACTCCCGCTGGGCGAAATGTCGGCGCGCGGCGCGGCGTCGCCTGCCCCGCCGCTGGCCAGCGCCAACGGGACCTAGGGCTTCCCTCAGTGCCACCCTCAGTGCGGAGTGTGTTTTTACTGCTCCGTCCCGACTCCACTTTCCTTCTCCTCGGTACGGTCAAGATCCGAGCGGTCGCAATTTTTTCGTGTGCTGATCCTCACCTCTGGCCGACCTCTCGCATAAAACGCTCACAATTGTGACCTTTTTCGCGTAGAATATTGAGTTGCTTTTCAATTGGACTAGATGTATAATCCGGAGTGTAAATATACGCATCTTGTGTTTTTGAGTTGCGATGAATGTTAACGAGCAGACTCGACTCGAAGCTCTCTGAAACGTTTCTGAATATCCCTTCTAAAAGCCTTCAAGCTCAATTGTCCCCAGCCATACTCTTTTAAGTTGTTCTTTTGCCCATGTTTAATATACTGGCATACTGTATAATGCACATTTTACCGCCTATCAGCAATCTGCCGTAATTGGATATTTTTTTAAGTTACTAAAATCTGCACGTCCTTCGAGATATGGCATGTAATCAAAGATGGCTCACTAGCACAAAAAGGGTAATACTTAGGTTTGAGGAACTTGCTTTTGTTTCGAAAGATGTTAATTCCGAATCTCTTGAATCATTGCAATAAATTCATATCCCAACAGTTTCAAGAGTTCAGAAACGTATTTTGGAGCTGTTCCTAATTATCACATTTCACTTATTGGGTGGTCAGTAAAATTCTTAGTTGAATGTCCAGAGTATTTCTCCCGCGAACTTTTAAATTGCTTTCGGCCGCGGATTACGAGTCGTAAACCACTGTGCGTCGCCGCCCTCGAGGCCGCGTCGCCCGCGGGCGCGCCGCGGCGCACCGAACTTCCGACTGACGGGGCGGGGCGGAGCGCAGCGGGTGTGAGGTCGGCCGCTGCCGCCGCCGCCGGGGGGCGGGGCGGGTGCGAGCGAGTTTAAAGGCGAGCGCTCTTTCCGGGCGGAGCCGCTCACCAACGCATCGATCGCCGATCGAACGCAGGTGGAGTCGTCCCATGCACCTCGAGCTCCGATGGACGGACGGATGGATGGATGCGTGGCCCGGATTTCACAGCGGTTTTCCTCGACCTGCGTTGCATGGTTGCCACGGTGCTTTTTTTAGTCGGCGTAGTTCTTGGAATGGTTTTTAACAAAAAAATGTAGTTAAACATAATTATTTTACTTAGTGACAATAAACGAAACTGCGATTACTGTTTTGGGTTGTATTGAAGGGCGGTTTACCTAACTATTCATCATTGCTTTCTCAGCTTTGTTTAGAAGAATTTCTGTCGATATTCTACAGACTTATTTCCAATTTGGACTGTGAGCCTTTGACGATAGTGCATAAAATTAATCTCCACACTGTAGAGAATCGTACTTGCAAAAAATATCTTCTTTAGATTGAATTGGCTTTTTGTGAAGCCTGCGCTATTTGGTCCGAAGTCGTGTGGGTGACTCATTTCTATCGCTCGTGACTTCCATGCGAAGAAGTCTATTTCCTATTCTTTTTACCAGGGTTGATGTTATTACATATGTAACTAACTCTGCTAGTGGCATTTAGACAGAAGGCGT
Organism: Acheta domesticus; assembly: GCA_031308135.1. NCBI lineage: Eukaryota > Metazoa > Arthropoda > Insecta > Orthoptera > Gryllidae > Acheta > Acheta domesticus. The sequence continues at coordinate 161,278,349 of JAHLJT010002406.1, read as the reverse complement.
AATAATTACGTTTGTGCACGGCCACGGCTGACATTCAAAGAACTCGTGAAACCGTCCTCAGAGCGCAACTACTTTCTTTTTCATGACGGAAGGAACCCACACGTTCTCCTCCCGTCACTCGCGTCCCCTTCCAGTATGCCATAGCGCACTGAATAATTGACCGCTCCGCAACGTACGCACGCCGCTAGTTTCGGGGGGCCCCGTTGACCTTTGCGCCCTTGCGCCGGCCGTGTGGCCCACTAAGGACGATTGCGGCCTCTCGTCTCCCTCAGGCAAGATGCAGCCTGCCCCCGCCGCCAATGCTAACATCATCCGTGGACTAGTGCTCGGCCGAAAAAAGACCTGCAGTGGACGTTGCAAAACGAGGAATTTCCTGACGACGCAAGTCAGTCTGGGCAACATAGTCACATGACATCCCCTGCTCGAGAGTGCGCAAACTTGGACGGATTTTCCTCTGTTCAAATGTGGACGGAGTTTTTAAAAACGAGCCTTCCTATCGAAGAAAAAAAATATTGCGTAGAACTTACGTCTCGTTCAACTGATAAATGTTTGTATGTGACTAGCAATCTTAAGTAATTAAAATTTGTTCAAGTGCGTGTTTCTCTTATATCAAGTCAGGAGGAAGTTTACGGATAGGCTTGAAAATAGAGCACAGAGCTTTTCTTTCATGTTCAGAAGAACTTCAAGAAACTTTAGGGATTCTTCCAAAGCTGAAAACAACCCTGCAATCACAGCTTCCATTGCTTCGCTTTTGACGAGAACAGACCGCTCTTTTTTTAAGAGGGCTTCCTGATAGAATTTCCACAATCGGTAAAAGCGCTCTTGCAGCTATAAGGAAACTTTCTGAAGACCGTACGAATGTTTTAACCGCACGCAAATCAGATATTTCATCAAAAAGTCTTGGATCGCTCTAGACATGAAAACCTGGATCTTTGCTTTCGTGTGCATCGCAAACAGGGAATAAGAAAAATAAATCATGATCCGAAGATTCCTTTTAGAACGAAGGTTCCAATCGTCTTCGCGGTATACGGAGACGATGTCATTCGGTGAGCTACGCCAATATTCTTTAACACTGGTTACCCACTTAGGTTCCACTGGCGTTCGTGGTTAGGTTCTGTAAAACTGGTTCCACAAAGTCGGGAAATTCATGCGATTTTTTTTTAAAATTTATTTTTAGAGATAATTCGCGCTAAGAACCGTTTCCCGCGTGCTGAGACGATAGGCGGCTGTGTCGGTCACGGGGCGAGGGTTTCCGTTGCGGGGCGGGTTGCTATCGCTGGCAGGTTCCGCTCCTGTGGCGGTCCGCCGCCACCGCCACGACTTCCCGCGATCGCGCCGACCTCGTTAAAAGCACACTATTTGACCGCTGTGTTGACACTGAGCGCCACGAAAGCGGATTAGTTCATACTCTGCGCCCGTATTTATACAGCCAGAGGACGGAGAGGGGAATTAACCGGGCGGACAGCAGTCTTCGTTAACATTGTGTATAACTTTTTTTTGTTAAATAGGGCGCATTACTCCGCGTTAAATGGCTGACGAGGCAGTCGATTATCGATTTGAGGGGCCCATTAAAGGAACAAAACGATAAAGTTCGTGTAAATATTTTTCTAATGTTTTTTAAAATTATTTTTCAACATTCGCTTCTTTAATACCTCTTTTTGTGTCTTTTAAAATTCCAACTGAGTATCAGAAAGTCATGAGGCGCAGTTCGCTCGGTTGTTCTAACTCAGGGTTGTCCAACAAGCGACCCGCGATGCCATTTATTGTGGCCCGCGAAAGGTTTTTAGTCAAAAGCTTAAGTCCCTTTCATCTATGTCAGGCGAGAACATTGTACGCCTGGTGCACGCGCCCTGTCATAGTCCAACGTCCTCTTAGAGTAACAATTGGTTAAGTTTCAATGTAACGATTCTTTTTCTCGTGAATTCAGAAATTCAAAATCATCCCAATGTGTTTCACTCCGTTATGGCCGGATATTACTCACGGTTCAATCCATCTTAAATATCAGAGCAGCCGGACAAAGTGCCGAGATCAGCAATACGAGGAGTCGGGTGTGGGTTGTCCGAGTATTGAAAATATGGCCCGCGACCATGTGCAAGGTTTTAGATGAGGCCTTGGAAGTTGGACACTCCTGTTCCAACTGAAGTCTATTATTGTGCATATTTGATGCACATGCAGCCACAATTTGCTGCTTCGTGGGTGGGCCACGGACCGCGGAAAGCACTTGGAGAGCCTTGGGTTTCCTAGCTCGGCGCTGCTGGGGTGGGCGAGGAAGCCCGCTGGGTGCTCGGCTCGCCGCGCGCTGGAAAGCCCAGGCGGATTTTGGTTTTCCGGGGGGCGATATTGGTTCGCGGGAAGCGATCCGCGCGGCGGCGGCGGCGACGCTGCGGCCGACGGCGTCGCGACGCGGGTCCACCGCAGCTTCCGCCGGATGTTTGCGTCGCTTTCCGCTTCCGGCCAAGAAGGCTGCGCGACCCGCTCGCTTCGAGAAAGCACCGTTTGTGCGGTTCGTATCGGCAGGCCTCATATCGGGAAGTGCGGCGCGGTCGTTCGCGGCCGGGCCCCTTGCTGGACTAGTCCGTTGCGTCAACAGTCCAATCTCATTCAATGACTTCGATGCCAAAAACAATTCGTTCTGTTCTGCGATAGTTTTACTGCTCAGTCAGTTTCAGCTGCGAGTGTGATTACGGCTTTTTTATTTTATTTATTTATTTTTAACTAGAAAGCTATCGCTACAATTCCATCTAGTAGCGAGCAAGATATCGCAGTGAATGGTTTTAGAATTTTGAGATGAGTTATTTAGACGTCGGGTTCTTTCAAATGCAAATCTGCTTTACTTGACTTTCGAAGGAAGGAGTATAAAGGGTCTCCGATGGTGGGGGTATAAGGAAGGGGTATTAAGGGTCTCCGATTAGCGTATCTGTTGTACCTAAATGTAATTCACTGCTCCCAACTTTCCCCTTCATATTCAGCATTACACTTCCCGTGCTCCCGTGTCGGCACATTTATTATTCACCTTCTCGCGTTCACTGTCTAAAGTTGGAACCTGGTTAAACCTTGGAGGGATGTCTCGGAGCCTTTGCTGTGGGTAATTCGGAGCGCTGGTTCCGCGCGAGGCGGCGTGCTGCCAATCGCTGCGTTCGCACCCCGACCCGATGCGATCCGCGCGCACGGGCGCGGGCGCTGGCGCGGACGAGGCGGCGACTTGCACGTCGGGGGTGGGGCCGGGATCGATGGCCGCCCGCCGCGCGGGGGCGGGCGAGGGGGCGCACCGCCACCGCCGCCGAATCGATGCGCGCACGTGTCTGCGTGCCGTGTGGTGTCTGCCGCGGCGCCGCCCCGCCCCACCCGCCGGCGCCCCCGGCCCCCTCCCCCTTCGGAGGTGGCGGGAGGCTCTCGTGTCGGCCGCGCCGCCGCCGCCCCGTTCAAACACGTCGCCCTTTTGCGTCGTCGCGTGCGGCGATGAGGCGGAGAGACACGTACGCGGTCGAATCAATTGAAGAGTTAACCATGAATTGGGGAAATATCGTGTTTTGATCGTAGGGATTTGGGGGGTTGTCAATGCGAATTCCTTTGCTGGTCACGTGACGCGTATGTTGAAGTCACCTGCACTCGTACTTAGACTGAGCTCCTGAAGAAGGGAAAGAAACTGCATTGCGTCGAAATTGTCATGGGAAAGGCAAAATGAGAGAACGCTGCTGGTAGAGGCGCTGGTGACCAGGGACTGGCGCGCTGTTGCATCGCTAATGGAAAGCGTTGAATCGCAGCGGAGGTGCGGGGGGCGGGGTGCACGGGTCAAGGAGGCGCCCGGCAGGCGGCGATTGCGTCGCCGGCGCTTTCCCGTCGCTCGAAGAGCTCGTCGCCGATGCGCCAACGCCCTGCAGGCGCGGAAGGAGCACACACACCCCGTCCCCGCGCAGAAAAAAACCGAGGACCCGGAAGCAATCGCTAACGAGCTACCTCGACGCCGCCACCCGGCTCCCGTGCATATCGTCATTATTCAGTTTCTCACGTTTCCTTTCCCGCAGCGGAGCGTGGCGGGTCGCGCTCGGCGCGGGCGCTCGTGGAAGCAGCAGCATTGCTCGACGCGGATGTGCGGCGCGGGGGCGTGGGCGGGCGGGCTGCGAGGCCGCGCGCAGCACCGCGAGCGGGCGTGGTCGAGGTCAGGGCGGACGCCCCGAGCGCCTCGCGCGCCTGCTGCGCTTGCCGTTCGCCGCTGCTCTCCCGCGCGCGTCCTCTCCCTCTTCCTCGCCCGCTCCGCTCCGCTCGCTCTCCTTTCCTCTTGCGCGTGGTCTTCTCAGCAGCGGGGTGCCGTGCGATTCTCTCGGGACGCCTCTGCGTGCTTTATCGCTGTGCGCTCTCTCGCTCGTCTGCGCTTTTCTTCTCCGTTGCCCCGTGTTCTTCCGCCCGTGCCGCGCGCGGCCCGGCGCGAAGCGAAGCGACTCGGCGTGGCGAGCTGCGCGTTTCTCAACGCGACGCGGTCGCCGCCGCAGCCGCGGCCGCTTCGTTGCCCAACGCTCCCGTTCCCAGCGGGCGCTGGCGCGGGCGGGCCGGCGCCGCGGTAGCGCGGACGCTGTTCCTGAGTCAGCGGCGACTGCCGTGCGCTTGCAGGGCAATGCTAGCGGACTGCTGACGTACGTGTCGCGGGGTTTGCGGACGTACGTTAGCAGCACGGTTTGTTCCGACTTATAAAACATTGTCTTTTACTATGTTTGGTATCGAAAATACGGAATTCAATACGATTAGGTGTTGTTATAACTTGTACTACGTAGCGTTTTCACGATATGAAATATAATAGTCATACGTATACTAAATTATATTCCGTACATCAAGGTACTAGAAATATAATGCGATTTATTCAACTCTGCCTCTGGCAGATATCAGCTGATGACGGTTTCATCCAATCGGGAGCTTGAACGTCACCATAGTGACGTCATTAGTGGCATATTAACTTCCGATTGGATGAAACCGCCAACAGCTGATACCTGCCAGAGGCAGAGTTGAATAAATCGCAGTGTACTAGTACGAAATTTAAGCTCGTAGCTTTCCACAGTTGTTTCGACAATCAGTCCATCGCTCCATTTATGCAGCGCAAGGCGCTCGTGGCGGGTTGTTTATCAGCAAGGCGTGACGAGGGCCCACTTGTGTGCTACCGAGAGGCTTGGCGCGAGGGGGAGGGCGCGCACATGTGCAGGCCGACGCCGCGGGCGGCCGGCCCGGATGCGCCACATGGCCGCCGGCGACGCGACGCGGCGCGGCGCGGCGCGCGGAGAAGTGGCAGCGCTGCGGCGCGCCTCTTTGCAGTGTGCGGTTTCTCGCGCTTCTTTGAAGCGTCGCCGAGTACTGTCGAGGAAGTTGTTTGGTTGCAGATCTGAATAATGCTGCAGCGTGTACATGGATAGCTGCGTCTTGTCAACCGGGTGTAGCCTTTGCTCGAGAATCTTGTACCGGAAAGTCCTAAAATTACTGTTTCCTCGGAGAAAGCATTCGCGAAAAAAAGAAGAAAAAAAAACTCCAGACCTTTATGTTTCTACGATCAGAAGATTTTATTTCTAATGTACAGTTTTCGTGCCGAGTTATTGGCATGACACCGTTGGAAAGGAGGTGAGGAAACCTTTGTTTCAGGAAATCTTCAAAGTAGATTTATTGCGTGTTAATACTTTTCTCAAGTTCTTAATTGCCTACGTTCTCACACCTGTTTAGAACTGAGAATTCTGTGATTTTCTTCCGGAAGTATTCGTGCACCGGAATCTCGAATGAAGTTTGCTACTAATAAATTTGTCTTTTCTTCATGAAGTGTCATATGATCACACATAATTGTTATATTTTCTTGACTGTCGACAATAATTACGATCCGTAATTATTACGGGCTGCTTCGTTGTGGTTTCCAATTGATATTTTCGCTCGCTATGATCTTTTGTGATACTTGGTATCGCTGGCATTCCCTTATTTTCTGTGTGCGTACAAATTATAGTAGCTGAAACGAACAAATATTTTATTCGTAATGCATTGCGTAAATCTTTACACACGAGTTTCTCAAGTTTTTTTACACAATTATCCATAAACTGGATTCCATACACACTATTATACAAATGCAAATTTCATTCATGTAAAAATTGGGAATTAAAAATCAGGAAATAGAAATGGATTTGCTCTCTATTTATTATTCAAACTGAATTTGAAATAATATACCGATTTCTGTTGTCGAAGATGTATCGTAGAATACATCATGGGGAATATAATCCGGTAATGGAATTTTAGCCTCATTCCTGCTGAAGTCCTTAGAACCGGGATTTTCGCGGCTTGGCCGGCACCTTTGCCTCCGTGAGGGGCGTGTGTGTGTGGAGAGGCGACGCTCGTGCACGAAACCGCAGCGAGGACCTTTCACGCGCTGCACGCACGCACGTGCCTCATTACGCACGGTAAGGCACGGAGGCGGAGTTGGGGGCGCCGGCCCGAAGCGGTGCGGAGACAGCAGCGGCTTCTCGCGCGCCCGCGCGTGCTCGTTTCGCCGTCTTCTGCGCAGAAATGGAGAAACGCCGTGTTGCGAAACGACCGCCGCTTTTATTGGGCGGCGGAATATTGGGGCCTATTATCAGCGGGTTTTTTTCTCTCACCTTGTGAATGATGAGCCCTGATCGTTCGGTCGTGTTATATTGGAGGTGTTAAAAGTAAGATGCATTTCACACGATCTTCGCCGTAAGTTTCGAAATGCTGTGATAAAATGTATATTTAGGGTTACATTTCTTAAGCATAACGTTTAGTATTTGCAATATACTGTCTTACGTTCCTAATTGAATGAATTCATCAAACGTAAATGACGTTTGTTTTTCTTTTCAAAAGTTCTGTAAGCTTTTTGTGCGGTCAATTTGAAACCATTACGTAGGAATGTTTTTATTCACTATTAGTATTTTCCTAAAATCATTTGAATTCAGAAGCTTGTGAGGTGTGAAAATCACTTTAGTGTGTGCTCAGATGTTCCTTTTCTAAATCTTAAGACGATTTAACTCCGTAAGTATGTTTTTGAAGAAGCACTCAGCCTCCACAGAAATCGCTGCAAATAAAGTGAAAGAAATCTGCAGATAGCGCGGGTTCGCAACAGCTGCTCCTGAAATTGTGAACGACTGCGACGCGTCACAACGGCGCGGCGGGGTGAAAGCGGTGACGCGACGGCGGGGCAATGGAGTACTGTCGCGCCCACGTATCGGTTTCCCTTCTACCGTTTGTACATCCAAGTTGCCTTCACCGTCTGATGTGCCTTACGTATTTGTACTCCGCAGTGTTAATAGCTCTGCACGCTTGACGTGCCTGTGTATTTTTATTTCGAGTTTCCGTCACAAGTGTGTGTATTTTAGTAGTAAATATATGTGTCATGTTGGGGAATTTAAGCGAGGACACCTAGCGTTATGTGCTTTGTAAACCCGCTATGAGAAATGTAATTTTTAGAACGATTCAATGTATATCCCCCGAAAGAAAAGTCTGCTAAAATACCGTGGCTCGTCAATTCTGTTCTTGAAAAATTATGCACAAATTTAATCTAGGTATTTTGTGCATCTCATGCCAACTTTTACATTCGCTAGCGCCAGGCAATTTCAGGTCTCACTTCGCTGGAGCTTTTTCAAGTTGTCGGGGAGGTCCAGCCTTCGACCGGGGCGATTTACATAGAACAACGTGGGTTTGCATCACATATTTCCAATGCATTTTTATGCTAAACCTGGTATAATGTAGTTCCACCCGCACGGCTCTCCGTAGGTGCCACCAGTGCAGTATCGTTTGCACCACTAATGGATATAGGCATCTGGTGTCTTTCCCCGATAACTAGTCTATAACTGAGAAGGCTTTGCGCTTCTCAGGCCACGGGCACCATAATTTTAATTGAAATTCCTGCAGTCTGTGCAAATTCCTTTAAAATTGTACCTTACCTTCCTCAAATGGCTGAGTATTTAATCTCCAAAAGAGTTCTCTTCATTAAAAGCAGTACTAGTGAATATCAGATAAAAATTGAACGTACAGGGTGAAATATTGGTGCACACTGCGGATTGGAAGAAAAGAAGAGAGAAAAAACCCAAATTGCGTGTTCGAAATCCATTGAGGATTGAGGTTTAAGTTATCGCTCACAGTTGTCACTTTTCCCTCATTGTTCTGTCGCTATTAGTTCAGTTGTTTCGTTGTTTTTCCGGTGTAGCTGCCATACGTCGGAGTTGTACTTATCCCGGCCAAGTTACGGTCGTTTGTCCTCGCGGAAATGCTAGCTTAACCTCCAGCGCCACGTTAACTAACTTTACGAAAACGGAGGTGTTATATTCTTGCGGCACTTGTGCTTTATAAATGATTAATTTAATTTGCATTGTCATAGTTTCAGTCACCTGTTCCGGCTTCGTGAGAGCTAGGGTAATGAAATTCAGGATTTTTTTAAACGTATAATAAAGCCCGTGAATTATGAAGGAATGTCTGACATTAAAAGACATTTATTACACCAACCGAAAAACTTCAAAATCAAACAAAACAACAAATAATATTACAGGGTTACCTATATGTTATTCTTTAATATAAATTTGGTAATGACTCCAATCATGTCGTTCAGAAGTGTTACAATCCGTGTTCCCATCGCAATGTTTATGAAACTACTGAAGTAAATTGAACATATTACATTCTCTCTTAATAACTGTATAAAAAAACAAATCCAGTAATAATTAACTGGGCTGTAATTCGTATGAATTACGTCCTTTTGAGAACTCAATACGAGTAATTATTCGACGTGTTGCATATGTGGCGTTTCCAACGTAGTTGCCCGTAGCTGCCCACGGGAGCCCTTCCTCGGGGCTGCGGGGTCGCTCTCCTGCCCGGTGGAGGGCCTTGGGCGTCTGCCGCCGTTGCCGCTGCCAGCGCTCGCCTTGACGACGGACATAGAGCGCCCCCGCGCGCAGCCCACAGCCGCTCTAAAATTTATAGGGGACTTGAACGCGGCGTTTAGCCGGGGAGCGCGGCGGCGCGGGCGCGGGAGCGGGCGCGCTCCTTTGTGCGCGTCAAGGATGACGAGGAGGCGGAGCAGCCTCCGCGGGCCCGCGCCCCGCGATGCTCTCCTCCCAGAAACAAGGCGCTGCACAATCTTGGCATTTTTCGCGCGTTTGCCGGAACATTACAACACGCCATCGCCGGCGGCGGAGGCGGCGATGACCAGGTTGGCGTAGTGCCGCCCCCACCTCGCTGTCTTCGCCCTGCGAAGGGCCCTTGTAGGTCTGTGGCCGCGCCTGCGGGGGTAAATTTAAAGTCGTCGCATCTTGGGCGCGGCGGACTGACATTGCGCCAGGCTTGACGCCCTTGCGCCGGATTCTGCAATGAAAGGCAGTGCTGCCAGGAAATAACTTCTTGTTTTGTTAGAAATATCTCCCGGCTCCGTACATTCCTAATTATATTGTTTCAATAACGTTTTGACCTCGTCGTCGGGCCTTAGTGTCTTCAACATATATGGGTTATTTGCTGCAGTTAATACAGTTGAAATATTAAACTCCACCGGCAGCAAAATGGAAATGCCAGGTTTACACTAAAAGTGTTTCAGTTGTTGTCCATTACTATTTGCAACTGCATGGTGCCATTTTTTGTAGCTTTCGCTTTATATCACGTTATTACACCTGTCTGTCACTGCAGTCGTATATTGAATGTTTTGCTCAATGTTATTTCTCTGTGCGCTGAGAATTTACGAGAATCACGGCGACTGCATGAACTGTATATTCGTCTGCGCGGGAATGACGGCGCCTCCAACCCACGTCTTTGCTCGAGGGGTTTCCGGCGCCGGGCGAAGTCTTGGGCCGTGCGGCGGACGCGTGCGAAAGCGGCGAGTCGCAGTGCCGCCCCCAGGTTAATGAGGGGGCGGCGGACGAGCGCTCGTTAGCGGCGCACGCCCCCGCCCCCGCCCCGGTGCAGTCGCTCTCGGTCGCCCCCGCGCGGGCCAATTACGCCGGGGGCCGTGCGCGCCGCGAAAAACGCCGAGGGAGGCGGCGGCCACCGGCGCAGGGGCGCGGCGTGGCGGCGGGGGCGGGGGCGACGCTGGCGCTCGCGGCGTTGCATCATGGCCTCGCGCATCGATCCCGGGCCGCACGCGTGCGTTGCGCCACCTCCCGCGCCCTCGGGACGCGCGCCCACCCGCCCGCGCGCGCTCGCTCCCCCCCGGCGACGCACGCTTTGGGCCGGCCCGCGCGCGCTTTCAAGCCCCGCCCCGCCCCCGCCACCGCTCCCACCGGGCGGGATGACGCGGGCGCCGCCCGCATTCGGGGACGACCCCGCCCACCCCCGTTCCTGGCGACGCCCCCGTGTTTTGTACGCGGCGCGTGTTGCTTTAGAGGCGGAAACGCCTCCGCCCGCGCGCCCTGCATTTTGCGTTATGACTTCCCGGCCCCGCGCGACGCGGCGGGGCGGGGCGGGGCGGGCACGCGGGGCCGAAGAGGCCGGTGGGTGAAGGCAACGCCCACGCGATCGATGGCGACGGAGGGGCGCGTGCCCCCGGTGCGTTTGTCTCCGCCTCGGAGGCCCGCGCTGTGCGTGACCCGCTGCAGGCGGCGGAGGCGACGCCCGACAGAGCACCTTCATTCACTACCTCGCCCCTCCGTGTCCTGCGAGGCACTGCAGTGCCCTTTTAATCGCGGACAAGCGTTTACCATCACAAGTAATCGAAGCGGGTTCATTGAATTAAGTGATGGTTGCACGCCTCTCTTGTAATTCAGCATGAAATTGAATTACCCATAAATTGAGTCTGCGAAATGTAGATGTAAATAAGTTTGATGGCTATCGCCGATTAAATATGTTAGTACTTAAAAAGCGTTTAAACGTATAAATTTGCTAAATCAGCCCCAGCCACTCGTTGAGAATTTACTCCAGTCACGCATTGGCTAGCGACCTGAATTCGAATCGTGCTGTGTTGATGGGGCGACGTCGCCGCCACTGTGGGAAGAGCGCTTTGCCTTAGGAGACCTGGCTTCTCTGTGCGCGAGAGTTGCCAGTGACGTCAACTCGGGATATTTCATGACCCCTGGCAGATAATGTTTGTGTATAGATAACTCTTTGCAAAAGACCTTTACCGCGCTTCGAGGTGGGTTGGATGAAAAGATTCCTCGTCTAGGGAACGAAGTGAATGCGGCCCGAGTGAATTGAACGTGAACTCTTTTGGTGAAGCTCCAAGATTAGCATGGTCAAGACAAATTTTCTGGTTTAGCACAAATGCCAAAAGGCATTCGTCTTCCACAAGGGGACGGTTGTGCATCGTAACAGGACTATTACGCCCTCGTTTCAAATTGGCTTTGGATGGATTGCGCACGTAGCTCTACAGTCGGGGCGTAACTCTACGGCGACGCCTGTCGCCGCTCTGGGTTCGCGGCTGCGGAACGGATATTGGAGCGCTCACAGAGGCTGTCGGCGGAAACAAACGGTCGTTAGTGGCGCCTGCGAGCGAAGCCTCACGGCGGCTGCAGCTGATCTCGGGAACGGCGCCCACGCCGGCCCGGCCCGCGTGCGCTCGCGCCTCGCCCCGCCCCCTTTCTCGAGGACGACGTCGCCCACACTCGGCCGCCTCGCCCCTTCTCCCATCTGTCGTTTCTCCACCGATCCGGTCCGACCGCGCGCACCGCCTCGCGACTCCGATTCCCGAGTCGGAGGCGGCTTCGGGCCGTGTGGATCGTGTTTCGCCGTGCACGAGTGGCTGGCGGTCAGCCCTAGAGGCTGCGCTGGTACGACGACGTGTGTGGGAGGTGGAGGCCGGGGGAGGATATGATGTAGCGGCGAACTCGACAGAGCGGGGCCCGAGCGGAGAGGGGACGGGGGATGGGTGAGCGATGGTTGCCGGTGGGAGGACGGAGGGCGGCGCTGATAGGCCGTTACCCGGCGCGCTGTATAAAACGTCTCCGCGTAATGGGCGCGAGCGGCGCGCGCTCGGCCTCGGCCCCCAGCCCCTGCGCGGGGAGGGGCGAGGGGGAGGGCTGCGGGGCGGCGATAGCGTTCGTTAAAACAGCGCCCGCGCCGGCTAATGGCCCCGCGGAGCGGTCGCCGGCCACCGCTGCCTGCTGCGGCTGCTGCTCGCCTTCTCGCGCCCCCGGATGGTGGCGCGAGACGAACTCGCTGGAAATGCCCTCGGTATTCGGGAGAAGACGCAACAGCTCTGGAATGTACAGTGTGCTTTGCATTTTCTTTTTAAGTCTGTTTGTTCGTATTTTCTCGCAGATATGTTGTGACTTCTAACTCACCTAGCATAATTTTTAGAGGTGTCTTGTCAATTCCAAGAAGGATTACTCTCGCAATAACATGAAACCATCACAGTACTTCGTGAAAGCAAAATACGTAGTTATTCAAAAACTGTAAAGACTACTCTAAGAACTGTGTAGTATAATTACTATGTCTCAAAAGTTATTGCGGCTGATTAAGTGAAGTACGACAGATTGAGTGTATCGCGACATCGTGATTTGAAGCATTCACGCTAAGTGGAATAAATAGTTCTAATTGCGAATGGCGAAATTGATTACAGTGTTTCACTTTCTATGAATTTTATCTTTTTTTTCTTTCTGACAATCACAAATGTGAGATAACAAATAATATTGAACCATTTTGGTAGAACGTACGGGGTGAGCGGAAATGAATTTTTATTTGCTATTCTTTTGTACAGCCTCTGTGAGCCGTTGCATTTTAGGTCCCTGTGGACGGAATCATTTGCTTGGCGTCGCGCCCAACGCAATGCGAACGTGAGGCTTACATCTGTTGTGTGCGTTGTGGGTCAGGGCTACGATGTCCCCCGAAGATCTCGCGATAGGAAATTCTTTCCGGGTCGGTGACGCCCAGCGCAGTCCGCCCTTCGACCCCTGCGACGCCTGGCGCCTCTCCAGGGCTGCACCGTGTGCCGCCCCGGGCCCCCGGCCACGCCCCTCCGCGGAATGCATCGTCCCTTTGATGCTGCTTGCGTGCGCCAGGGAGACCGCCTGACTCAGCCGCCTTTTAGCGGCAGGAAATAGGTCCCGGAGTGCTCTCGTAGGGCCGACGGTTCGCGCGGCGGTAGGCCTGCTAGTGTATACTTCGTCGCATATGGGGGCGGCGGCAGGCTGCTTTGCACGTGGGAAGCTCGCGCCTGGGCGTACAGGTGGCGGCGGCTGGGCGCCGCGCCAGTCTTTTATGCTTGCTTTCAGAGTAAACTATCAGTCGTCTGGCGGATGATCTAAAACACGTTTCGCGTTTGGTGAGCTACTAGCGTCATTTTCTAAGTTTACATCCTCATTCTTGAAGTGTCCCCGTCCCTTGAAGATCGCTATCAACGCAGAGGTAGGACGAATTGCGACCTGAAGTATGTCAAAACAGCGTTCTGGAATCGTTTGCCCTGAATGATAAATGAACGAAAGAAAAGTGGCACACTTCCGCGCTGCGGGCATATTCTAATGAATACTTGTACAAATGCTAAAGAGTATTGGCAGAACACTTCGCGTTGTTGATGGCACTTCGATTTACAAGATGTGGACTCATTAAGCTTCCGAAGGCCGCGTGGTTCTCAAATCAATTTGTTTCTTGTTCTGTTCTTTCGGTGTTTCACATTGGTGTCCGACAAACAACGTCGAGCAAACAAAAGACAATGCTGCGGGTTGAACTTTAAAAATGTTCCATTGCGTTAATCTTCAGGGGAAAACTGAACACACCGGTTCCCAGTTCGAGAATTATTAAAAAGCTTTTCATTATCAGTCTCCCCATGATCTTTTAATGAATAGGCAAGCGAGTCAGAGAAGTCTCGAAGGTGGTAGTGCTATGTACTGCTACATTTCTGAGATAATCCTAGAGATACGCAGGAAGGAATACCTTTTATCGTGTCGTTTGTTTTTTTATTATCGCACTTGCCACCAGGAATGATGAAAGTCGAATTTTAGAGAAATGCTAAATTGCCATGAAAGGTATTGGCTTGAGCGGCGGCTTGCGTCAATATCCAATTCACATATCTCCTTCCATTTGACGCCCTTGAAGTACAGTGCTTATAGTATGAATGGGTATCTAGTAAATCTGTCTTCCAACATTGTCAATGTTCACTTTTAATGTCGTGCCTTTCATTTGTTCAGTGCCTTATGAGAGAGTTTCGATTGTCGCGATCCTATTCAAGCGGCTCTTCTCCACTGTCGTTGTCCCGTCTATCTCTGTCCAGAGCGGCCGTCGATGCCACTGCGAATTCCTCCTCGTGGCCGCCGCAACATTTTCCGCGCCCCTCGCACGTCACGTTGGACGACGCTCCCTGCGGCATCTCCGTCATGATCCCGGGCTCCGCTCAGGCGTCGACCTCCTCGCCACTTCATTCATTATGCAGCGCGGGGCGCCCCGACGCCACAGTTCTCTGGACGCCGCGTGGCGCCGCGCGGGGGAGATCCATGAATCAGCCTCGCGCGCCGCCTGCCCTCGTCTCGTTACGGCCCGGAACGATCCCTGCGCCGCCGTCGCATATTTCCGCCCGCGCGGTCGCCCCACAGTCCTGTCCCCCGGCGACGGAGAAGGATGTCCGATGGACGACCGCCCCTGCTCTTCAAACGGGCTGGTTTATTCTTGGCTTGTTGATGGTCTTGGCGTAACTCGCTGGGATTGGGTTGTCATAACGTAGGGATGGTTTTAGGAAACAAAAGGCAAAATTGAATGATGGAGGTACATGTCAAGCAGTTGTACCGTATTATAATGTTTGGTAGAAAATTGTTTTGTTCCTGTTTACTTCGGTTCGTGCATTGTATCATGCGTTTTAGTAAGTGATATTTACGTGTAGTATCGTGTATTTACGTCTAGGGAGTTCTCTCTCCCACCCTCTTGTAAAATGTTTGCTTTCTCGCTGGGAGGTGATGATATAAGTCGCTCTGTGATGAATGGCATTCTAGGTAGAACAATGCCGCCCCTCTGTTTCTTGAGAGCGTTGTGTATTGACCGGCGACGGTTGCGCCACGTTCGGCACAAAAGCCGCGTTATTAGGGACGCCATCTTGGAAGTCGTGGTGCGGCCGCTCGTCAGACGTCGCGCGCTCCGCGCCGCGTCCCATTGTCCCGGAGGCGCCGCCCTCGCCCCCTTGCTCCCCGCCCACGGCTCGTCCCCGCTGCTGGAGCGCAAGCCACGCGCGCCGCTTCCTCGGAGCGCGTCTCCGCCAACCCCCTCCACCCCTCCCCTCCCCCTTCCCGCCCGCTCGTCATGCTTCCTTGCGACACCTGGCGCAATGTTTTTCTTCGTCTTCGCCGCCTGTTTCCCTTCCGGCGGCGACGCCGACGGCCGCGCGACACAGAATCCTCCCCGCCGCGGCTCTTTGTCTCCCGAGGTGCCGATTCCCCGCGTTCCCAAAGCCGACCTACTTGCGTCTTCTAGTGTGCGAATCGCCGAGTTTTAACAAGACGTAAGTTGAGGACGCCAGCAAGCCCTGCTCTTGCGATTTTCTTTATTTATTTGGATGTTTATTTTGTCCTCGTTTCTTTCCATTTGCATGTGAAGTAAACACGAAAGGTGGTCGCCCTTGTCGCATCCTTCCCCTCCTCCGCCTGCTATTGAAAGGTGACGGGGCTCCGTTTGTCTCTATAGCTTGGGCCGCTCCTCCACTCCCACACACGCACTAACGACCTTGCTCTCTTGTTTTTTTGCAGGTGAGTCCCGCGCACGCGTACAGCGCTGCTGCTGTTGCGGCGGCAGCGGCGGCGGCGGCGGTGCCACCGGCGCCTTCGCCATCGCCGCCGTTCGAGTGGGTGAGTTGAGTGCCTGTGCGGCGGGCGCGGCGCGCCCAGCAACACGCGACCGTCGGTCTGCCTTCACGCGTCGCTTGCTCGCTCTTGCGCGCGCTCCCCTGCGCTCATCGATTGGCCGCGCGCGCCGGCTTATTGGGTCGGGGAGACGGACGGCCGCAGGAAGGGGGACAGAAGGCCACTTGCGCGCCAGACAAATGTCCTGTATTTCATCATAAGAAGTGACGGCCGGAGGACACCGCGCCGCGCCGCCGCGGCGGGCGGTCGAACGGGCGCTGGGATCGGGGAAGCCGCTTCGAAAACAACTCGTAATCCGCTTGAGTGGGAGGTATTATCCCTGATGCTTTAATGTGGTTTTATTTCGGAAATGGAATTTCAATTTCTCTCTCGACAGAGGGAAAGAGCGCGAATATGAAATTCGAAATTTTAGAACTGAGGGTAATCTTTCATTCCCAAAATGGGCGGAAAATCCTAAAGAAACCTCTGCCATTTTATGTGAGGGGTATAATCATCACATGGGTGTAAGGTTCTTGACTGGCTGGCATCTGCTCTGGAAAAATGCTTTTAGCAGCACGGATGATAAATGTACTTTTCACATGAAAGACGTCTTAAAAAAAAAGCAATCTTAATTGATGTCAAGAATACGAGAAAAATAACTCCACTGTATAGCACAAGTGCATATTTCCATGAATGGAAATATGCACTTGTGTTTGCCAATGAACTTGTGTATAATCTCCCACAACTCATTCGTGTTCACTTCGTCTTCCAGATCGTCTCTTCGTGTTTAGCATTCCAGGGATTCTCTTCGTTGTCCGTGCTGAGAATTGTAGCGCAGTATTATAATGGAAATTGCATAATTTAAATGCACATGTGAGTATTCAAAGGTAGATTTAGTTGCGTTCCGTTCACGTTTCAAATGGAGGGGGTTATTTTGTCTGTATTCCGTACGAACAATAAACACAGGGCACGGACGGATGGTATAGTGAGATTATTATTTAATCCGGTGTCATCGGTGCGCGAAGAGATGAAAATGCTGCAGAGATGTAGCTGGCCCGCTACATAAAATTGCTCGGTAAGAACCGTTTCGGAAACTCAGACGCTAAAAAAAGCGCCCTTCCGTGCCGTAGTCATTGCCGTGAGCCCACGACGTGTGCGGCGGTCGTGCCTGCCGGACCGTTTCTGCGACGCGGGAGAGATGGTCCGGGTTCGTTGGCCTAGCCCGTCGCCCATCTCGTCCCGTTCTGTCCCGCCCGCTCCAACCCGCGAACTCGGGCGCGCGACCAGCCTGACGGCGCCTCGCGGGGTGCTCGCTGCTTCTACCCGGAAGGTGGGCGACGCCACTGCCACTGACGTGTCGCAATCCGCATGCGATACGAGACAAACGTTTTATTGTCGCTCGCGGACGTACGGGCTTCTGTGGTGTGGAGTTTTAGTGTTTCTCTTCCTTGTTGCTTATCTCGATTGTGCTGGATGACGCTTAAATACAATTGATCAGATACATTTTGAATTTCATTGGAATACATTTCCCTATATACAATGATACTGTTGCGAGTTTTATTGCAAATTTCGTTGTTTATTGAATTTGATGTATTTTTACCTTTACAAAACTCCGATTGGTTGAGGTAGAAATTACAATTCATCATGTGCCATCTCTATCTCAATGCTCGCTACGCATTAAATCTGAATTTACTATCACGCCACTGTGTTTGATAAACTGATGGAACACCATTCCCTTTACTCAGCGAGGCGGACGGCGGGTTGCCCCGTAAAAGCATCCTCGCAACTTCTGCCGCCGACGTTCATTGGGAACTGAGAAACTTTCTCCATAGTTCCCGCTTTGTCGGCACGACTCCGTTATTGTTTTAACCAGTGCTTCATCGCAGCAGCTCGGTTTGTGGAACAGTCTTGGGAATGCGTCGGACTCCTTTAATTTTAAACCAAGCGTACTCATAATTGCAGAAAACTTGAAACTTATATTATTCAGTACTTCCGAAACACGACAGACTTTTCTGCGTAATGTTCTAACACCACCTACTCTTTTTCGTGTTTTGCTTCAGAATTTTTGAATTACGGGATAGTGTTGTCACGAAGATCATTCAGTTTACTAGACGTAAACTACATCTCTCTACTTCGAAACCAAACAATGAACATCCTTTATTCGGGAAGCCTTATTGCATCCAAAAATAATACGTACAAGTTGTTAATATTTTCAAAGCTGAATGTAGCCGAAAAACAATGCGAAACAATTCTTGGAGCTCGAACTTTCGAACAAAATAGCACGTCATGGCTCGCAGATCAATGAGAGATGAAATCGTAGATCATAATGTAGAGTGCGCTGTGCGAGGACTACCTGGACGGGTGCCGTCGTCCCGTTTTCGGCGACGCATTGCTGCTCGGTCGTAAACGCCGCCGCCACCGCGCGCGCCCGTGCTAGCGCCTGCGGGCTGGGCACCGGAAGCGGGATTTCACGCGGTGCGCGGGAGCGCAAATAGAACCCCCGACCCCTGTCTTCCCCGCCCCGCCCCCCTCATCCCGCCCGCGTCGCTCTGGCGGCAGGCGCCGCAACTCCGCTCCCCCTCCCTGCGGTCGGCGTCGTCGCCGCCGCCGCCGGGCGACGGAGCCCTCGGAGTCCTCCTCGCGCCCCACTTGCTGCTTCAGGGCTCCCCCCGCGCCAGGAACGACGAGCGTGCTCTCACCGTCTTGGGCGAAGTTGGTTCGCAAAAGGCGAAGTCGACGTCGCAGCTGCTTTCTACGCGCGTACTACAAAACATTTCTTTACGCGACCTGTTTCCACGGAGGCGAAGAATGCATTTGAAGGGATTTTGGTTATCTTGTGGACGAGTGAAGCTTCAGGGAGAAATCGACCTACAGAGAGGGCATTGTACCGCTTGTAACTGTACCGCCTTCCCCTTGTAACCGTTATATACTGCAATGTCTCACGCGCCGCATCTGACTGTACTCGTACTTGAACGTCGTCGATTCAGAAGGGGCTCAGAAGTAGTGCTCTAGGGTGATTTGCTCGATGCAACTCTGGGACTCAGCTTGCCGACAGGCGCTTTGGGTCGGAGCGCAATCTAGGAGAACGGTACGGGCGTGACCCAAAAAGGCGCCGCAGCCGTATTGGCGGGGCGGGGGCGGCAAGGCACACTATTTACCAGAATAAGGGTGAGGGCGTGCGGCCTTCCCGCCTCGGCGCTCCTGCAAAGGGCGCGCGCGCCATTAACCTTTGGAGGAAGGCGCCGAAAGGGCGGGGGAGGACAGACGCGGCGTCGAATGTCAGCGCGGCAAATGTCGGGGCGCCCTAACTAGCGGCGCGGCGCCGCGCCACGGCGCTGGGCGTCATCCATATGGATGGCGGCGGCGGCGGCCGGCAAGGGCCACGTCGCGTAGCGGGCGGCGGCGGGACGGTGGTGCGCCGTGAGCGATGACGCCCCCCCCCCCGGGGTGGGGGAGGGGACGCAAATCCGCACCGACGGATCGCCGCTGTGGGAGCGTCGCGACGCGTCGCCGCTGATGGCCCGCCGCTCGCTGACGAGGCGCCGCCCCCCTGCCCGCCGCCGGTTATATCCGGCGCCGCCATAACTCGCGACCTGACAGCTCAGGAGATGACCGCCCGGGAAAGCCGGCCGGGGACGGGTGGCGCGGGCGGAGGGAGTCCCCCCGCGCACCTTCCGTGAACGCCTGCCTTTAACCTGCTTTAGGCTGAGCTCTACGCTCGCTGTGCCAACACTAAATCTGTACACGAAACGACAATTCATTAGATATATGCCAAAGACAAGGGATTCGTCATAATTGTATTATTAATATTTGACGACCAGTGTTCGCATCCCTTCATTTTTGTCGTAACAATTGTCTCTTGGCTTCGTTCAAACAAAATTAATTCGATCAAGCAATGTCAACGAAAGCTAATGTGATTATAGATACGTTTGCTTCATTGGAAGGATCTGAAATTGTATTTCTTTCCTTTTTCGGCGAACGACGAATATTACGCTATGCGAAAGATGCAATGTGGAAGACCACGAAATTTCTGAAAGAAGCAGTTACATAGTAGTTCGCAAATTGCTTCTAGCTTGGTAGAGTCGAAAAGTACTGACTTTTATAGAACAAACTTCCTGGAAGACTGTTTTAACACTGCTAACGAGAATCTACTTTCAAGAACTCATTATTCGGACTTGTGGAAAGCATTAATAATATAAATTTAGTCCTTAAAATTGTCGTGCTAATAATTATTTCGTTATCGAAGGGCAGTGCAGATGCTTTTTCATTGCAGTACTAAATTTAACTTCAAGACTTGCGAACGGATCTTATTTTAAGAGCACTTTACTCCATCGCGTGGGAGAGTCTGCTCAGTTTCGTGAAAACCAGTAGCTGAAGAAGATTACGTGGTCGATAGGTAATTTCAAGAGTTCGTGGCGGGGCTCTGGCGTCGCGGCTGTTACGGCGCCCGACTCGACGCCGGAAACGCCGCGCTTCCGTCCATTCGCACCCGCATTGCCCGCCCCCGCTCACCCTCGCCCGCCAACTCGTCGCGCTTTGTCGCAAGCCGGCGACGCCCCCGAGACGCAAAGCGAGATCGCCTCTCGGCCCCGCCTCCGCGCTTTGACGTCACGAGGCGGGGAGGGGACTGCTTGCTCGCGGGCGTGCGAGGCCTGGTTAGTCCGCCCTTTCGGCGACCGCGCTGTGACGCGCGACTTTGCGTCCGAGAACGCCGCCACATCATCCACTGCGCTTGTTTCGCCCGCGGGCAATGTCTCCGCGTGTGATTAGCGTCGAAGAAGCACAGTTGACGTTTTTGAGGATCTCGCTGGTTTTTCGGTAACTTTTCTAGAGCTTTTGAAAATCGACAAATTGGATTGTAGTAGTCCCGCGAGCGCTGAATCTCTTTAAATGTCAAGTGTTATGTTGCTTAATGTTGTTTAAGGTAGCTCATCAGGACGATATTTATGTTGCGTCATATTTCAGGTGCGTTTTCTCCGCGATGATGAAATATGACTGAAGAAATGACAACCCAACTCAATTGACTCACACATGTTATACAAAAGTCTAAATCATCATATTGCATTTTATTTAACGTTTAACGTTTGTTTGAATTTCTAAAGCATATGGTGACTTACTGATTAAATTCACTAAGTTTCCATGTATCTAATTTTTACATAATACGAATGTTCTGCTCTGCAAAGCTGACAACAGACCAGTACATTGTGTATTTACCACTCTGTTAAATCCAGAATGCTAGGGAAATTAATTTATCTTGAAATACGCTGAAATTCTTGGAATAGTAAGAAGAATACGTCCAGTAATATCATTGACCCTTTCTTAACCAAATATTGTTTATTTTCTCATTCAAAGCAAAATAAGGAAGATGACAAATTAATAACAAGTATCCTTCTTTTTCTAAATATATCGTTCAATGAGTAAGAAAAACATTTAACAGCCTGAGTAGAATGAGCGAAACGTCTTTCGATTTCTGTAGAGAGTGCATTGCCATAAAGGGTCAATAGAAATTAGAGAAGTGCACTGCGTGCCATTTACTCGCTCGAGCATTTCAGCCTGAAGCGCCCTGTGGTCGAGCATCATGAGCTCGCAAGAGGTGGGCTGGGCATGAGTATTGGTCGTACGATTTCTCTTTAGGTATACGACATCGCTAAAAAACCATCGATGTTTTTAAAAGTGGTTTAGTAACCTGTAACATTTACGGCCGTAATTTGACAGTGTCGGTACTTATTATTTTAAAATTAAAATTTTACGACAAAAAATAAATAAGAAAACTTAACTGAGTCTCTGAAAAACAACAACAAAAATACTGAGTCTACCTTAACACCACGTCTCTGCCTTTGCTCCCTGGACCCTAAGTATCATAAGTGTTACATGCGTAATAGAGTAAATTTGAATTTACATCAAAGTAAGGCACCCTAGTAGTACCTGGGGGTTGAAAATTAATATTTGTTCTTGTTTCTTCCGGTTCTACCATACTCTCCAATACCTCTTTTATCATTTTGAAAGACGTTTCACGTCAATTGTTTCTGTAACAACGTTTTGACTTTTTAATTAGGGAGTAGTGGCTCGAAGAATTAATGATGTGTATCTCTGTTGTAACATTGTCGTTTAGCAAGGAAAGACATCATCTAGTTATCTCTGGCCACGCCCCATTCCTTATTAGTCCCCGTGACGTCCGCGCGCTCCCATCACCTTTCCTTCCAACGATCGCCGCCGCCGCCGCCGCCGCCCTATTACCTCGTATTAGTTCCCGGCGCCCCGCGCCGCCCCGCCCCTCCCCGCCCCGCCCCGCCCCGCCGCGCCCCGCCCCGCGCCCGCCTCACACACACCCCGCGCCTGCACGTAGGTGCTTTGCGCCCCGACTCCCGCCGACCCGTCTCGCGGCGTTACGACCGCTCGGCGCGCGCTCCTTATCTGGAGGCGAGCGCGGGCTCCGGTTCCGGCTGCGGCGGCGGGGACGTAGGGCGACGGACCCCGCCCTCGCGTGACTGCTCCCTGTCTATCGACGGCCGATAGACTGATACGGCCGGCGCGGCCGCTTCTGCCACGGTTGTTTTTTATTACGGCCCCTGCATAAAGAATTTACTATTCTGCCCGCGGGGACGCCGCCGCCGCCGCTGACCCGCCTCGGGAAGAGCGACTGAGCCGCATCGAATTCCAAGGGCGTTGTTCCGCCGTCTCCTCTCCTCTTTCGCCTGGCGTTCTTCGGGCGCGCCTGCCCGTGTTTCCGACTCTGCCCGCGGCGCCCTTTGCGCCTATCCGACCTATATTTTTATGAGCGGTCCTTCCTGTCCTAGCGTTTTAACTTCAAGATGACAATGCGACACGGTCGAAATGTCGGTAACCATGTCAAGGCCTGACCACCCGGAAGAGGACATTCCCTCCGGCCATAGAAACCTACGTAGTCGTTGAAGCAATGATGTTGCATCGTCACTCCCTGACGTGTGTCGAAACGTCCGGCTCAAATCTTCCCCGGTGACGTCGGATTATCCCCTGTAATAATATGAAAGTGAAATGTAAAAAGAGTTCGGATTTAAGTGTCGTCATTTCGTTGTGTTTAGTTCGTAATAAAGTTTCTCAATGAATTTGTAGGTTAATGATTAAGGATGCAACACCACTTTCAAGATTATAAAATACTCGCTAGTTCCCGACCGATCGCTTATTCTAGAAGCGCTCCCTGTTCCCGTTAGAGCTGGATACACTCAGTTCTGTTCTTTCTCGGCGCGGAGATCGGTGTGTCCGAGGATTCTAGTTCTGGCCATTATCGGGACAAAGATACTAGACCTGTTAAGGGGGTGCGCCCTCCACGTGGGCTGGCAAAGAGGCAGTGATAGATAATGAATGCTAGAGGTGTCACTGGATCTCTCGACATCTTACATCGCTCACGCGTTTCTATTAAACGTCTTAAGGCATTATTTATTCCACTTTCAATGAAGTACTATAAGTACTAACTGTTAAGGCATGCTCTACAACGAAAATTAAATTAAAATTTGATTGTACAAGGCACATTGTAATTCTCTGCTTAATTGTGCAATGAAGAAGCGCAAGCACGGCCATGAGGGCATTTTTTAAATATATTTCTCTTTTTTATGATTAAAATTAACTAAAATTCTGTATTAAATTTGTAAGAGTTCACGGTGCTTCTCGTAAACGTAATAACGACACTATCATAGCGTGGAGCTCGCTCCACCGATGCTGCGGGTAATGAGCGGTATCGGTAGTGACGATCCTTGACAGGGATCTAAAGGCAGGTAATGCATCGAATGCGTTAAGTCCGGATCTAGTCCTCTCTCGAACAGTTGAGCATTGCCTTTTGCCTCTAGTATAGGGTTTTTCTTGACAACCCCAATACCTATTTCCTTTATTTTCATTAAGCTTTAGAAAACGTTATCTTAAAAGTGTTACGCATTGTAACATTTTATGTACAACAGTTGCAAGGTTGTTATCGGGGGGGAGGGGTTGCTGTAATGTCTGTTTGGAGAATTGATCGGTGGAAGTGCTGACGGGTTGGTGTCCGTAAACAGCGACGCGACTCACTCGATCGGGCACTTCAACGCCAGTATCAGGCGTTGAGCGGCGCCGCGACGCTCAATATGCGCGCCTCGCACGCCAGGACGCGTCGCACGGGGACAGCGGCGTCGCGTGATGCGACGATGCCCG
The DNA here is from genome assembly GCA_031308135.1 of Acheta domesticus. Taxonomy (NCBI): domain Eukaryota; kingdom Metazoa; phylum Arthropoda; class Insecta; order Orthoptera; family Gryllidae; genus Acheta; species Acheta domesticus. The sequence goes on along the minus strand of JAHLJT010002406.1, from coordinate 161,254,482 downwards.
CGCCGTTTCCGCAGCGCCGCACCGCTACTCGTGGCTATCGATTCCGCCCCGTGCCTCTCCACCCTCGGTTCGTCCGGCACTCGCCTCCTGACCCCCATCCCTCGCCGCCCCCGCCTCGCCTCGCCTCGCTCGCCCACGTTAGAAGAGAACCGCTGTGCTCACCGCCGCCCTCTCACGCCCCCGCCTCTTTCCGCTCAATTAGCGGCGCCACGCGGAGTGTCGATATTGAGTTGCGGACGCCGGCCGGCACCGCCCCCGCCCCCGCCACGCCCCCTCTTTCGGAACGTCGCCGCCGTTGGCGATAGCATCTAGTGGAGAGCTGCTGCGTTAATACGGACTCCTGTCGCTAAACATGTTGGGGGTCGGCCGGTAAAAGCGGGGTTTTGAGATAAACCGGGCAAAAGCGTGTTTACGACCTGTTGGGGGGGAACAAACTCTCCGCGTGTGGAGTGCATTTGCGGACACGGCTCGATGAAGCGGTTGCGGAGGGATCGAAAATACCCCTGCGCCCACTGTGTGCATGTCGCGTAAACACTATGTGCGCTGGTGGTAGCTATTAATAAAGGGGCGTTCTCGGAATTCGATCTGTTACTCGCGCTCTGGATTCAATGTCTCGGCTTTGCGAAAGTTTTAATTGTTCAGCGCCCTGCTGGATTTCTAGTTAACTCGCTTTTTCCTGAAGGAGACAAGCATAAACATTTTTACGATGGGAATTCCTATTGCTTCTCGAAACTGAAGCGCCAGAATAGTTAAAAAGCACTTAATAGCTTCTTCGATCCAATCAACACGGTCGTAATTGTGAATGACATTGCTTGTCGGCCATCGGCCTTATTCTTCCTTCGCTTGAATTAAAAGCTAATCTTCAATTGCCCGCGATTTGCATCTGAGGTTTACAAGGTTTCATGCGCTTAAGTCTGTTTCGGTGCTATTTTTAGCTTGAATGCTGTAATAAGATTTCATATCTCGATAACACATCGTACTTGTGGTAATGTCTCTCAAGCATGGAACACAATGGTTACGTGGATGTAAGCAAGATGCTTTCCAAATTCAGTTAGTGTTTTACAGTTTAGTGTCAACAATTCATGAAAATTGAAAGTTCCTTCATTGCGTTTGAGAAATTATGCATGTGTAAGCAAATCTTCTTCAAAATTAATGTTGTGTAATTTGAAGGTACTGAGCTCCGCGCCTGTTGAAGCGTGTTGGAATGAAATTCATTTCTTTGAGCCGTCAATCATTAGCCATCCTACTTACTACCCAGGCGTTCGCTTGCTTATCGAGAAGACTACACCGACTACACAAGAACGTCGAGTGCCAATTAAGGCGGATTGTTCTCCTTTCCCCGCCGCGAGCGGAGGCTCCCTGCTCTTCGCCCCGCCCCTCCCCGCCCCGCTCCCCGCTCCCCGCGCCCGCGCCCCGTGCGTCGCTGCGTGCTGGAGCGTTTCCTTCTCGGGCGGCTGCGCGTGGGCGGGCGGGGCGGGCGTGGCCTTGACGGCGCAGGCGACGAACCCGTGACCTTGCTTGCGGCCGCGCTCCCCTTGTGCCTCCCTTCCCTCTGCTTCTCGCAACACGGCCTGTCCCGCCTCGGCCGCTCCCGGCCAGTCCCTTGCCGCACCCTGCGTTCGCGCCATCAACGTCGCTCGCAATACCTCGTGCCCCTGCAGCGGCTGCTGTTGCTGGGTGATGGGCATCGCTATCGGCTGTGCGCAGGGGCGGGTCCAGCCGATCGTTTTGGAGGGGGCCATCATGCATTTTAGTTACATAATAAACATTGGTATTGTGTGTTATTTTTATAGAGCATATATACTAAACATTATTTTTTAAATAATTACATAAGTCTAATGTGAATAAATACTGAAATCAATTTTGTCGAATAAAAAGAAGGTAACAAACCGAGACTCTACTGACCCTTTGGGGGGGGGGCGCATGCCCCCCCTCCCGATCCGCCCCTGGCTTTGCGTGAGGTGCTTGAAACAAACATACAACGCGTACTCGACTGTGCCATGAAAGTGGACGATAACGTTTATTAATTTCAAGCTGCCACAGCTGAAATAGGCTGAATAAGATAATTCAATTCAGTTTCTCATATTAATCTAATGTCATTAGATAAATGTGCAGGTTAGATATGAAGTCATTTTGTTTCATTAACGGTTACATTAAGTCAGTTTAAGTTCTTGTTGTGTTACATCCATGTAAAAATTACCACAGAGTGCTGTCGTATTACGTACTGCAATAGAGGTATTCCGTCTAATGGGCTGGCGTGTAACCTCCGATAAGCATCGTGGAGCATTTGCGACCTTGTGGGAAATACATGCCACGTTTATTCAAGATATTTCTGTGGTGATGCGTGCTTAGATGGTTCGAGCGACGTTCTGAATGGGTTGCGTCGCCAGTTCCGCTGCGTGCCTTTCTCGCTTAAAGCTTCACTTCCCTGCCATTGTGAGGTCTAGGAGCGACTCCACGCTTCTCTTGACAAGCTAGTGGCGTGTCGTGAATTGCTAAGGAACGCGTACTAATCGTTAGCGATGCACTCACACGGGCTGGAAATTAGTCCTGCGATTGTCGTCTCATCAGTTAAGGAGGCATTCTACCTGAACTGCAGGTTGAAACGTCCATCCAGTTTTCGCCCAGATTGTTCCCGAAATTTACAGGTCACATAGTGCTTATTTTAGGTGCAAGCTCGGCGGCGGTCATAAATCTTTCGGAATTCTCCGATAGTAGCCTCACCCAGTAGAAGGACTTCTCCGCGGCTCAAGGAAAGTGCAGGCGGCCGGAGATCGTCTTGAGAAAGGGGCTGCCTAGATGGGCAATAACCGGTGTAATTCGGAGACGTACTTACCTCGCCTCCCACAAAGCGGCAATGGGAGAGGCGAGTGGGGGCGGCGCCCTCGAGGGCGTAGTATCCGTCGCCGGCACCGCTTGCTGCTGCTGCCGCAGCCATCGGCTGGCTTCGCCGGCGGGCTTTACGAGGCTCCCAGCCGCCGCGGGTCGTTCCGACGGAACAGATCTCGGCGCCGCGCTCTATATGGGCCCGCGGCACCCCGGCCGCCTCCCCAAGGCACGCGGCCGCGGAATGGAAATAGGACACTCGCCGAGGTGGGCGCGGCCGTCGCCACTATGGAGGCCTGGAGGTCTAGGTTCTTGGGTTCTCGGCCGTGCAATTCCGAGTTCGGCGTGCCGTAGTGACTGGCGCCGTACTAGCGTGCGAGTAACAGGTTGATGTGACATACTAGTATGTTAATGAGAGATGAAAGGGAGAGAGCAGGAAAATATTCTCACTGCTGCCTTTTAAACGTAGTTCTTTTTTGTTTGCGCCAAGTCTTCCACCAAACCGCGGCTCTGCCCCACCAAACTAATACATTATCGTTAATAATAATAATAATAATAATAATAATAATAATAATAATAACAATAACAACAACAATTAAAAGTTTTGAAGTTGAATACTGTGTAATTAATTAATTTGAGATCGAATTTACATTGTGAAAATACTCTCTACAACTATTAGTGTTGTTTCTAGAGATCTAGTCGGGGACAAGCCGAGACATATTTCCGAGATTTTCAAAAGGCAGGGCCAAGCCGACTGGGGTGACTAGCTGTGCGAAAACACCAGAACAAGAAGGGAGACGTGAGAAGAGAAGAGGCGGGGGCGGGGCGACGCGCGGGGCGGAACGGGCGTCCGCGGTGGAGTGCGAAGCTGCCGTGCAGCGCTGCGTCCGCCCGAGTGCCCCTCTTGGCCCTCTCGTCGCTCGCGGCGGCGCGAAGGGCTCCCGAGCGCAGCGCGTGACGGCGCGGGGCGGCGCGCAGGCGACGCGGCGGCGATGGCGGCAGCGCCGCGCGGCGTTGCCACGGCGCGGGCCACCGCGGCTCTCCCACGCGGCGCGAGAGCCGCCTTTCGGGGCACGCCCGCAGACGCCGACGTCCGCGGCGGCCGGGAACGCACCGACCAGCGAATGTGCGGGCGCGTGGCCGTACATGGTACCCGACTGCCCCCGTTTGTGCCTTGTTGCGCGCCTTTTTGTCGAAAAGCACGCGGTTTGCTTTTTTAGGCTCGGTCCGAGTGGTTGTCCGTGTACTGCTTTTTCGGGAGACGTTTTAACGAGGTTCAGCTGTTTGAGTCGCTGACGCTCGTTCGACTCCGCGCGCCCGGTCCAGCGCGGTGTTTTGCGTCCCGCTCGTCGATGTGTTCGCTTTATCACATGGGCGAATCCCTAATGAATGCGGCGAGATCCGTATTTCTTTCGAAAGTTGCCAACTTTCTAAGGCAGCGCCTGGCACCACGGATGTTTTCGTGCTTTCAGCGATCGGTCGTTTCTCCGCATGATGCTCGGCGATATTTCATTTCTGTTCTCAACCCCTCGAGAGCGGCACGCGGATCCGCCGTCTGCTCTGCAGCCTTGTGCGGGGCCCGGTAATTTAGCAAGAGGCGTGCGAGTGTCGGGGAGAGGGATTTTTCTTAGGGCGTCGCGGCGAGTGCGAACGCGAGCGCGCAAGGCTTCCTCCACGCCGCCTTTGTTGCCGCCGCCGCCGCCGGCAGCGCGTCCCCGCAGAGGTAGTGGAGGGAGCGGGTTCGCCGCGGGCGCTGTGTGCGGGTGCGGCGGAGCGGCGCCGGATGCGACGCATCCATTGTGGCGCGCTCTGTGGCGGCACCGAGCCGCCGCCGCCGCCGCGCGTCTCCGCAGTAATCCCCGCGGATTGTGGCTCGCGCCCCGTGCCCCGCGGGGCCCGCCCCCTCCCTCCCCTCTCCCCCTCGTGGCGAGGCGGGGCCCCGCCCTCTCCCCAGGCGGCCTCGCCCGCCGCCGCGACGCTGCTGCATCACGCTTCCCGCTGCGCCGCGACGCCTGCGGAGGAAGGACGCGCGTGACGCGTGCAATCCTATCCCTCTGCCCCGACTCTGCTCCCTCCTAGCGTTTGCAGGTGGCTGCCTCACTCCTCCCTTTCGTCCTGGTACTACCTGCTAAGTGCCTCTTGCACTTACTTCTGTCTTTACCTTCTGCTCTCGTGACTTGTGAACGTCGTACTTGCTCTTTGGTTTATCATATTCTCTATAAGCGACAGTTTTGTTTTTTCCTGGCTTTCAGATTCGCTGGTAACCTTAGCGTCGTTATGCCATTGTTTCGTGATCTTTTCGTCATGCTCCTTGCATTTTACGCATTACATTTTCCTATTTTTTGGCATCGCTCTCTTTTTCATCGCCGTGCCCTTTTGCTTTTAACTTCTCCGGCAGTTGGCCCTCCTGCTTTTTCGGCGGTTCGCTTCTCGTTGCTTCAATCTGTCGTTTGTAGTTGGTCGTTTCCGACACGGAACGTTCTTGACGCTGGAGAGAGACAGCCGATGGTAATCTAAACGCCAGTGTAACCATCCTTTTTTTATGAACTTGCATTGTTCTTTCGCAGACAAGGTTTTTATCACCTTGTTTTGAAAAGTCTGTTCAGGCGCACACAATGTAGCATTATTCTCGGTTTTGGAACAGAAGGTCACTGACAAATGGAATGAAAGGGTTGCTTGACCAGGGGGAACAGATGATCCGTGATGTCCTTGTTGGTTTATCTTGACGAACGTTTTTCTCGATACCTTCTTGTGTTTTCAGTAGCACTGGAATAACAAAGCCAGATAATCTATGTGACTGTGATTGATACGGCTTTGATACATACGCTTTTTGCAATTACTAGGAGTGTAACGATTTAATGTGGAAATAATATTTTTTTATGATATGTCGCAAAATTTTGAGGGCACTGTTTAAAAATTAAAATTGAGAAATACCGTTACGAGTTTGTAACTGTTCGAGAGAGAGGAGGACTAACTCTAGGAAACATTTGATGTATTCAGTAAACACTGTATTGCATCCTGATAAATATCAAATGATCTTGCCTGCAGAAGGAGGAATAATTCAGAGTATTCATAGTGGCTTGTCGTGATGCTAGGTTTGTCTAGTGTAGCAAGAAATTTGTTTTCATATGCATTTTAAACTACTGTAAAAGAATAAGCCTTTGCCTGAATTAATTTTATGAGTTGTGTATACCTGTTACTTATCTCATATAAGTACTACAATTAAGTAGTGCCCCGATTTGAGTTTCTGAAAGTCATTTATCATTAAATTCGAGGTCAAAGAAATATATTTTCATGTTCGCTGGCTTTAGGCAACTATTACGAGACATTTTCAATGACGTCTGCGGTACGTGTGGTTCGGGCTTGCAAAATAGGTGTGCAATGCGTTATTGTTGTTATTATTATTATTATTAGTTTCACGTCAAGGGTTGCATTATCTCGTCACTTTGCCAAATGCCATAAGCATTTTCTCGCCACTTTGGATGTTTTGGGTGGACAGGAGTTCAGTGGTAATGTATTCATTATTAATGTGTTCTGGCCTATATCTTAACGTAGCACAGAGCAGAGCAACACATAATTCCTATTGTGGAATCATACGATTTAACATAATAGTAATGTATTTGTAATATTAATTGAGCGTGTTTCGAAGATACAAGAAGTAAGGGAAGAGTAGGTTTAGAATATTAACATGGAAAGATCGTATGGGAACCTCAAGAGGGCTGAACTTAGCAAGAAGTAGTGGTCTGATCCCTATTATCTCGGCAGATTTATTGATGGTAATGCCAATTTATGATTTTATTAGCTCCTGACGTTAACTTTGTTCTGTATTTTGCGAAAATGAGAGAAAGTAATTACAGAAGTTTAGGCAGTCCTTTATTTGTGGTTGGCGCCCGCGCAAGTTGCGTAAAGTGGCCGGTGCGCGAAACTGGCGCGGCGCGGTAGGTCAGGTGCGGCCCACTCGTCCGTTGCGCGGGCGTTGAGGGGGGTGGGGGGTCGGCTAGGAGCGGCCGACCGGCCCGCGGCACTTCATCACGGTCGCGTCGCCGGGAAGGTCACGTACCCCTCCCCTCTCCGTCCTCCCATGCAGGTTTACCTCCAGCATTCCGAGAAACAGCGCTCCTGTGGTGAAGGAGCCGTCCTTAGGCATCCCTGCTGCACCTGTGTGTGGGGATTACCTCTGACTTTTAGGCTGTTTCTGAGGAAATAAGTTATTCTGAATGCCGGGGTTTTGTATTTCAGTCACTAAAGATACAAATTTTCTGTGATTGTATTTTTCTTTTTGTAACATCCCAATTGAGAGATGTAAAGTGTGCAAGTCCAGCAATATGTCGGAAGAAAAATGCCGTTGTTAAGTCGGTTACGTAGAATAAACATGAATTCTTGGGAGTGTTGCCACGCGTTTACAATATTAAAATTGAAAAATTGTTGTTTTATGTTCCAATGATTAATTAAGAAAATTGAGATGTCGAGTTGTCTTCAGTAATGATTAAATGATGTTTTGTGTAGAATTCCAGAACGAAAACCGATCATACACGGCGATTAAGGAATTGGATGTCGCATTAAGCCCGGAAGCCACTTTCCTCGTGTTAAGTTTCCCTGAAATTACGCACGTCGTTTGGAGGTTATTAAGCCATTAATCTTGTGAGTTATCGAATCGATACGAGAGCGTCGCTTTGGAAACTGCGTCTCCGCCGCCCGCCTCAGCGCCCGCTCCCAGCCGAGGTATTAGAGCGTACGATTCTCCCAATATTCCGTCGCACCTGGAGCAGCCTCGCCCCGTGAAGCAGGGAACGGCCCAGTTCCCCGCCCACCTGCGCGCCCGCACCCACTCACCCGCCCGATGACCTTGACGCTTCCTTTTCGACCTCTTTCGCTTTCTTCCGACCCTCTTCGGCTCTCGTCGGCTCGGGCTCTTTCGAAAGCGAGCAAGGAAGGCCGTCAGGAATTCAAAATAGGAAACTGTTTCGAAATGATTTCACTGGTAGTAAAACGACTTGACTAAGTAGTACAGGAGTGCTTTAAGAATGAATACATTTTAATTGTATTCAAGCCATACTTCAACTCTATTGAGCCGTGAATAATCGTATTTTTCTAATGTCTGATATTAACATACAACGTATTCATTTCGTAAAAATCGAAATTCGAAAGTAATCTTATGTCGCCCATACATTTGTCTTGTTGCCGCAATTCCTGAATACCCAATGTAATGTTCGTAGTATCAACCTATCTTTCTGTTGTTGTTTTTTTTGACCATTTGTTGACCTTCTTCCTTTGGACATTTAATGAAATATTCAACAAAGGCAGTCTTCGTTGCCTGTACTTTACTATCGAGTATATTTTTGAGGAAATGGGTCTTGTCATTATGTCCACGCAGAACCTTACCTCACTCTCTAAGTTGACAGCACTCTTAAAGAAATGTAATAAGGAAATGTGAGAAAAGACAGACTCGTTCTTCCGACACCCGAGTATGTTCGTAAGAGTTCGCTTTCTCTTATAATGATATCGCAGAAAAAACTAACCGTCGCAAGTATTCGGATTCAGCTCGTTTGGAGGGCGTCGTAGTATTTGGCGTATCAGAGAACAGAAGCAGGACGTATTGCAACGTGTGCTTGTGCTTTGTTGCTTTGAAGTAAAATGTTCGCCAGTCTGTGGTATTATTTCTAGAAATACGCGCGCGTGTAAACAGAGCACTGGTGGCGCTGTTTGCGTATGCATGCCGTTGCATCGGGCGTTTCCCACGTGGGCGGTTTCCCAGCCGCGAGACGGGCGGTGGAGGACGACGTCCGGGCGCGTTGGGAACGCGCGCGCGCGCGATTCACGGGGCGTTGCCGGCGGTCAACGGCGCGCGCTTTCTACCGACTGCACCGACGCGGTAGTGACGGCGGCGGCGACGCGCGGACGTGAAAACGCAGCCGGCCGGTCCGCGGGGGCGGGGCGCTCGCGCTCGCCCGCACCACCCAGCAACGAGGAAGCCGACGCGCGTGAAGTCGTTGGCCTTGTTGCGCGAGTTCCCAAGACGCTCCCCCTCCCTCGCTGCTGGTGCATCGCACGCGTGCGCGCTGCCGCGGGTGCTCCCGCTGCGTGACTTCGCGGACGACCTGCGGGCCCGGATTGAATCGGCGTCGCTGGACCTGAACGCTTTCGCGAGCCCGGCTTGAGAAAGTTAAATGTTTCCGATTGGGGTATTAAAAGCGTTTGGATTACACATGCGCATAACTTTTCGGGAAGTGAGTCGCGTCCAGGCTTTCATTCCCACACTACTCATTTCGTTCGACCTTTTTTCCTTTCCTTTCCTTCGTGCGATGTAAATGCTGTGCAAAAGCAGTGATGACAAATGAAAGGGGCTACTACAAGTGCCAATCCTCCATGATGCTTCGCCGTCAGAAGTCGCACAGTGAGTAAAGATGAATTATTGTCTCAAATTCAACTGCACAAGAAGATTAAATCTGTGGGTATTGGAAAAATGGTTCGGAATGTGGGCGACGATCGATTACCATACCAATAGCATTTGTAGACAGAAGTTGCTTTGCAACCTCGTCCGTTTTTTTCCCTAGAATTTTGCGACGATAGGAAGAAAATACGTTCTCTCCGGTTGATAGCATTCCATTGGAAATTATTGGGCATCTGGTCGGCGCTTAGTAACTGGGGATTATTCGCTTTTCATTACATGTCGCCGCGTTCGCTTTTTTCGGCGAGCTTGTTCATGGAAAGTCGATGGGTGTCTTGTCCGGCCGGGGCGGCGGTGCAGCCGCAAGTGGGTCGATGCGCCTTGCTCTGCGAGAAAGCGCGCCTCCGGTGGCTGCGCGGCCCGAGTGCATGGACCGGCTAAGTCGCTCGCGAGCCGGGCGGGCCGGGCCCTAATCCACGGCTGCGGCGGCGTCCGTTCGCCCGCCCGTCCGGCTGCTTGCCTCGCCCTGTCTCCGGGCAGCGTCCGGATCGGCGAAAGCGGCAGCGGGCAGCGGCGTCTGACAGGGCCGCCCCGCCGGCGGGCCGGGTGCTCCGCTCGGCTCCACTCGCCGATCCGGCCTCGCACGTCCTCGTCGTCCCCGCCGGCGACGCGGCAAAAAACCGCTCCCCGGGAATGGGACCTGCGTTCGCCGGAGAAAATTCGTCTTCCTCATAAGGCGAGCGGTGAAATCGGCAGCGCCTTTTTCTGCGGCGCCGGCCGAGGCCTCGCGTCGTGCGTCGTGACGCGCCGCGACGACCGCACCGTCTGTTGTTTACAAACGAGTACCGGCCGCTGCCTTGCGTCATCGCTGAGAAAACTGCTACAATTAGCGGCGGCCGTTTTTGTCTTTTCTTGTATTACGGATGCGGAAAATCCACGCACGCGAGAGTGGCGGGAGGGGTTAAGCGACGATGTGAAGAAAAAACTAGACATCGGACGTCTCGGGTCTGCTGATAACGTCGACGACACTTTCTCTTCCTGGGAAGAGTGGCCGGCCGTCGTTCTCCTAGATACGTCTCCTCCGTGGCGTGCGTGCCTGCTCGTGCCTGTCGGGACGTTCCGTGGCGCAGCGCGCGTCGCGACGGCGCGGACTCGTAAATTCGAAAGCCGTTGTGTCGGGAGGCCGCGGTTCGTGCTCCGCGGGCGACTGCGAGCGCTGGTTGTTGCCGTCGCTCCGCCGCGTGCATGCCTGGCTGGCTGGCGCGGCGCGCCCGTGAAGGCCCCGCGTGCCTGGGCGCTGCTTCTCGAGAGCGTCTGCGGGGTATATACAACGCGCTCCGCCGTAACTTGGCGTCTAGGGCGGAAACTCTGCGGGAACTCGCGACGTCAACGCGCAGTTCAACGTCAATGAGCCCGCAACCCCTCCTGCGCGACTGTGTTCTTGGTATGCTGTCGGGGAGTTTCCGAGTTGGAGCAGGAGGAGGAGAGTGCCTTGGTGGTTGTGGGTGTCGCGTTAAGGGCAGAGACATTGGCGAGAAATGGGAACGCGGGCGTAGCGCGTGAATTTGCGGCGGTGTTGCGGACTGTTTTTCGCGTAAAGATACTAACCAGTTTTAGGAGTTCATTTTCAACGTTTGGAAATTCGTTAACTTTTATTTCCTTGTCCATTGGTGTCAGTTTTCGATAACAGATGAGTATTTGAACTCTGGCTTTGGTCTTTCCTGTATTTAATTGTTGAGCAAGTTCCCTGCCCATCCACCTTCCGTGCTAGAGCAATTATAATCAGGATGCCAGGTTTTGTGTGATAAACTTTGGGCGTGGGCAGAACAGGGCATGACTTGTCCATAGAGTGTGGGAATTAGATGGCCTTTCGATTAGAGGAGAGCAAATATCTAGCAAACCAGGGAAGCGCCTGGAGTTGGCTTGAGGCCTCCGCGCAGACCGTAAGCGGTGCGTACACAGGTGGGCGTCACTTGCACAAGGGCGAAAGCGACGAGCAAAACAATGCTCCAGTGGGCGGGGCTCCTTCCCATTCAACGAGCGACTGTTACGTCTCGGGCGTTTACTCTTCATAATGCGTGCATTACGCAGGCGGCGAGAAGAGGTGGCGGAGGCGGGGCGGAGACGGGTGGAAGAGAAGGGGCGGCCCGCAGCCGTCCCGGAGGTCCCCTCCTTCCTCGCCATGCGCGCTCTTGCTTCCACTCGTGGCCCCGCCCCCGCCCCGCCCCGCCGCCCAGGGCGCGAAGCTGCTGACTCACGCGGCCGCAATATATCATTAAGTCCACTGATGAATTGCAAATGAAAACGGGTTAAGCGATCTGTTGGTCCTGGCGACGGCGAGCGCCTCACCGCGGGATGAGGCAGGCGGGCGGGTGAGGAGGACGGGTGGATCCAATCGGGGCGAAGCGGAATCGGCGCAGCGTGCCCTGGCCTCGGACCGAAACTGCGGCGCTCTGGGTAGTCGGTGAGAAATCGCGTAAGTTTCGCTTCTTTGTTTCAAGTTCGTCTTTTGTAGCATTGACAACCGAACTCAGGGAAAGTTGTATATTCATTCTTCTCGTGCACATTTCGTTGTTCTTATACATAAAAGTAACATTAGAAGTGGGTCAGGACTTCTCTTCTTCTTTGAAATTAAGTAGGTTACGAAAAAGGAAAACTTTAATGGAAAACAGATGAGGGGGGAAGTAATTGTAATGGTAAAAGTCTTAATGTTTTTGTAAAGATTCAGGAGATTTGTAGGTGCATTTCTTGATTAATTGTTTAAATTATTACTACCTTCTGAAAACGGTATTAAATACTCCTTGAATGTTTTGTGTTGAGATTTCTCCACACGCTGTTGTTTGTTTCACTGTCGTGAAAAAGCAGGAGAAAATCTCTTCGGGAGATGCCTTTTGAATATTGCAATGGGAAAGCTGAATACCTTTCTTGTAGAGCCGTGATGCGTGTAGAGAAGTTTCTTGTCGGATTTTTTTTGTAAATGCCAGGAGCACTTGAGGGAGGTGGAAGAAAACTCGGGCGACAGACTTAGTCCGCGTTACAGGCGCCGGCGCATGCGTAAAATATCCCCCGCCGTCGGCGTCGAGCGGGTGCGTGTCTGTTTCTTTATTCCATGTTCTTGTCAGAATACCCAATGGCACCACGTCCTTTCTCGAGGACGAATGGCGGAAGTGTTATAAAACATGCCGAAAAGAACTCTCGATATTTACGAGCAACGTCAGGTTTCACAGCAATAAAATGTATCAGGAAGTTGATTCATTGCGCAATATGCATCCATGGAAACGCAAAGCGCATAAGCGTAAGAAAAACTGAAATGTTCAACCGTGTCTCGCGGAGGGCAGCGTGTTCTGAGGTCGTCACCTACTTACACGTCTTTTCGTTGCATTTCTGTAGGGACTAGTGTCAAATCTCGTAAGAGCTCATTGTATTAAAAATAATGTATGACACGTTTCCTGCGGGTAGCACGTTTCTAAAGCCTTCCGCCTTGCTCCAGGGTACTTGAACAATCATTTAACGCTACGCCTTCGTCTCGAGAATGCAGTTCCTGTTGAATATTGAAATGAGGCCATCAACATGTCAATTACTCGTCCCAGTTGGTGTAACATATTTTAGAAATTCCTTAACTTCTCGTGTTGTGTGGCAACATTCTTGTACAAGATGGAGTCTCGTCAAGATTTTTTTTTCTCCTGCAGCGTTCATGAGTCAAGAATAGGTAAACACTTGGTTGCGCGTTACATAAGCAGTCTTTTCCCAACGGATTTCCTTTTGGGGTCGTATGTACTCTTCTGGAAGTCGAGCGGAGACGGGGCTGCCCTGCTTCCCACAAGGTGCTCTCGCCTGCGCGTTTCGCTCCGCGTCGGACACACCCACTTCCCGCACCCCCTTCTTTAACCCCTACTCCGCCCCTCTCTTCCTTCCGCCTCCGCCGCACGACTTTGGCATGCCTCCACTCGCTTCCGCTTCTTCGCTTATTGTTGTGATGTCTAGTTTCGCTTTTTTCGTCTTGTCTGTCCGAGGACGATGCGTTCTAGAACTGGTCGCATCCCTATTCCGGCCTTGCGACATCGATGACGATATTTTTATAGAATCATCGATGTATTTAACATCAATTTATTGAAGCCTATGTTCTTAACACATTTTGCGTTTGACGTTTTTACGTGGTCGATATTTTTCAAAAGAAAAAGGTATATCGTAACAAAATGCAATAATAATTTTTAGATACGCATAAATTGAATATTCTTCAGGCCGATGTGACCAAGAGTGAAATAAAATCGAGTTTTCGTCAATAAATAAGCCTATATTGTTTATGAATTATCGAATGAGATAATCCAAATTTCTTTAAATACGCTGGGTTTTTTTAATACTGTTTTGTCAGTTAAATCTCTATTAAAAATTAATAAACGAGACCACTTTCAAATTAAGTCACCCCTGCGTTTAACTTAAATGTTAACTAATCCAGTTTTAAGAAGATCACTGGTTTGGGGTCAATGTTTTTATTTTGAGCTTCGATGTGTATAAACATTGATGGCAGGATGAACGCTGCAGGAGAATGCGCGGCTGGAAACGTCGCATCCATAGGCCCATGGTTTTGGTGCGTAGGCCGGGAGAGGTGATATGCTGAATCCTGCAGCGAAAGCTAAAGCTTTTGCCAGTTCTTTTCTCGTATGGATTTTTCCTCTACAAAGTCCTTTTTGTATTGTTTGTTTGAAAAAAGGGATCGTAATTTCCAATTTGCAGTGATATTTTTCGTATGCGTCGTGTTTGAGGTTCTCCTCTTCCAGAAACGAAACTGTATCTTCGCTTGTTCTTTATTATGCTCAGGCATTTTAGTAAACTTCATGAACTTGCGTTCTGGAGAGGCAGGATCCTTCCGTAAGATGAATGTTGTTGCTTCACGCAGGCGTTTCGCTGGGCGCCGTGGGGCGTGGGTCGGCGCGAATCCCCGCCCTCGCTATCTGCGCGTTATCGCGCGGCTGGAGGCGAAGCGGGGCATCGGCCCAGGTGGTGTGTTGACCTTCCGGGCGGCGGTGCGCCGTTCTGCGCTGCACGGCGCGGCGCCACGCGTGCGCAGGGCGGGGCTGCCGCACCGCCGCTTTCTCTCCACGCCTCCCTGCCCCCACGGAGCCTGCCCCCGCGCCGCGCCGCGCCGCGCCGCGCCGCGCCGCGCCGCGCCGCGCCGCGCCGCGCCGCGCCGAAAGGCCAGCTGCAGCGCCCCGCGCAAGTTTCGTTGTTTCGTCGGGTTGCTCGAGCACGATCGACGAAAGAGCGGATCGAAATGAGTACTCGTATTAAATGTGTAACGGAAATCGTGTTGAGAAAAGGTGGTTCTATAAATCCGTATTTCAATGATTCTGCGGTTGTTTTCAGGTTTCCTTATGGTTTCATCTGTTGAATTAAGCCCGCACAGGAGAGAGCTATTCTAACGTGCAATGTGAAAGCTAAAATCTTAAGACGAAAAGTTCTAATTAAGAATCCGCGTACAAATATGATTATACGGTTGACGTCCGTTTCTTTGTGTGTTGGGGCGCTGGTGAAAACAAGGATTGTTGAGCCACTTTGTTGCAGTGACTCGTGCGGTCTGTTGTTGCTTAGAATGACTTCACGAAGTTATAGGAAGCCTTGAATTACGAATACAGACGGTACAAACTAGCAGTCGTGCGCTCAGTTACACGACCATATACACGGCCATGCTTACGTCCATTGAGCGCGGCAACGGCTCTTTGTCTGAATAGGCCAGGCCGGCTGGCGGCGCGGTGCGTGTGCTAGCCGAGACGCCTCGATGCTGCAGGCGCGGTGCTTGCCGGCGGCCTAGTTCGCGCGGTGCAGTTCAGCGAATCCGGCGGCGGCGGTGCCCGACGGACGCGCCCTCTTCCTCGTCTAGGCGCCGCCTTATTAGTCGACTGCAAGCGCGTGCCCTGCTAGTGATAGGCCAGCAGTGGTCGCGGCTTGGAAGCTCGCCAGCCCCACCGGACGGCGCGGCGTGCCAATGTATAAGCGCCTGTGTCGCAATCTGTCGGATTATGAGGCTGGTCGCCGACGCGCACAAGGCGTTCTTCGATGAAGGAGGCGTCCGCCATTGATTGACGCGAAGCGTTTACATTCCGGACTTTTATCGGGAGAGTTCGTGCGTGAGCAAGCGGGCTTATCGCCCGGCAAGTTTGCCCTTTTCTTATGCCCTCCCACAGGGCTTGGGTTTTTTCCCCTTCCGCGTCACAGACAGTCGTTCCCTTACAGTGATCGCATTGTTCTCGTTTGACGTCGCCTTGATCTCGGTGCTTTTCTTCCTTTTTCGATCGTTTGCTTTTGAACGCTGCCGGAGGAGCGTCACGGCTGACCTTTGGCGGTCGCCGGGGAGGCGCTGGCTGGCGCGCCGCTTCTGTGAGGTCGTGCATTCGTCGCCGCCCCGCTGTGAAGCGCGGGCGTTGTATCGGAGGCTTTGCGGCGGGGGCGGGGCGTGGCAGGGTGAGGGGCGGGGCCGCGGGCGCGCCCGGAGGTCGAGGGTCGCGAGGACGCCGTCGCCGCAACAGGTGGCGCTGGCGCCCGCGGTTGCAGCCCAGAAGCGCACGCAACGCCGGCCCCGGCACCTCGGGCGCTCGCATGCTTCGCGCATCAGCCAAGCGAGCGGCTTCCTCGGAACGGCCCTCGCGGCGTCACGCTCCTGTTGCCGCCGCGACACTTCGCGTCCATCCCTCGTATTGATCGAAATGCGCTTGACGATCGATTCGGATTCACCATAAACACTCGCGAGGCTTGTATTCTGCTTTCAGACTTCATTAGCTCTGCGTGTCGTCCGTTGCTGTGCAGTAGTCGTTCATTAATCACTGCAAGGATGTGCATAAAAGACGAATGAAACGCCTTCAGAGAAGTAGCGTGCGCGAAGGAAGTAGACGAGCAAAACGAGTGGTTTCCTTCAACCATAGTCCAAGGACGGCTACTGTCTAAAATAACTGGTGTAACCATATTGCACCTCATACATTCTGATGACAGAGTTTTGTGAAAAATACGTTATATTGTTACAATGTTTTCTTAATTACACTGAGCGCACTTAGTATTGTTAAAACTGCGGTAAGTTGATTGCTGGATTAGCCTTCGATTATTATGTCTTAGTCTCTGTGCCTTCACATCTGTAGACGCGATAAGAGTCGCTCCATATGTCGTAGAAAAGTTACGTACTTTACGTTTGGCATCTAGTGAGTCCGGGAAGGTCAACGACTCATTGTACCATAGTGTCACACCATCTCGTATTTTATTATATATAATTCCGACCCCACTATTTCTGCGCCATTCGCTTCGACGTAGATCGCATCCACGTTTAGGCGCTGTGTCGTCGGCATGCGATATTAGTCAGCGAAACAATGGCGCCACCGGCCGGCCAGCGGGCGAGCTGCGCCCAGGTATGCGGCGAGGGATTGCGCAATCGCAGCTCGCCGTAGATGACACAGGCGAAGGCACGGGCGATGGACGCAACAGCTGGCGGCGCGCCGCACCTTCCACGCCGCGGCGGGTGCCATCAGCCCTCCGAAATAACCGCTCAGCGGCCTCCGCCCCCGCGCCCGCCCCCGCTCGCGCCCCCGCTCGCGCCTCCGCTCAAGGTGCGGCGGGCGCATCCTCGGCGAGGAAGCGTCACGGATCCCGCGAGCGCGCGCGGACAAAGAGCCCGCGGGCTGCCGTTGGCCGCGGCGCCGCCGCCGATGCAGTCTTCGCGCCGCTTTATAGCGGCCGCCGAGTGCTGCATGGGCGAACTCTCGCGCTGTCAGCTTCCGCCGACCTATGACGGGCGAAGCCACCGCCCACGACCTCGCGTTGTGTGTGCTAAGCTATTGCGGCTCACGCGGTGACGCAGGTGGATTTGGCGGAGCGGCCTCGTCACCTCCTCTGATAGGTTTCGATTGACCCTCGGCGGGCGAGAACTGTGTTTTCTGCCGGTTGAAGAAGCGCGCGCTCTTTAGGATTGCGGATGCGCACGTCCTTCTTTGACGCTTGCGGTCGCAGTAAGAAAGCGTTGCGAAGCCGCGCGACCTGACGCGGCTGGCGGTCCTGCCGAGTAAACAAGCGCAGCCGCTGTGTGCCTAGGGGGCGGCCGAGGCGCGAGAGGCAACGCGGGAAAGGGCGGAGGCGTGTGTGTGCTCGCCACGTTTCTAGTTAGCGCGAGCTAACGGGGACGGCCGCGGCGCGCCGTGACCTAGTGCTGGGCAGCGCGTTCGTCACCATGGCGACGGCGCGACTCGCGGTACCCGCAGCACGCCGGAGGGCCCGTTCGCGCGCGACCGCGCTCCGCCGCGCTGGCGTTTCATAAAGCCGACAGCTCGCGCGCACGATCGTGCTGTTTCTGCGTTGTATTTTGTTTGCAATTTTGTTTCTCGTGCTTTAATCGAATGCCCGCTGCAATCCCCGAAGCCAGAATGAGCAGTGCAGCGTATCGCTGCATTTAAAAAGGGATATGGAAGGAATTTTTCGAACGTTGCTTGACCGTGAAGTACTCTTCTGGAACATTCCATCTGCTCCTTTAAAACATTTTTGTGTTGAGTGTTGTTTGCAGTGCACTTAAATGTGTTATTTTCTCGTTATTCTTTAACGACTGCGCGGAGCATTTGTTAAAACGAAATGAAACGGAGAGTAATGTAGCCCCGCGCGCTGAGTGGCTGTGTGCGGTGCGGGACCCGCCGTCCATTGAGGAGCGGCGGTCGGCGCGGGCGCCTTTGCTCTGACGGCTGCGGGGGCGGTCGGGCGGGTGTATCGGTGCGCCTCCCGCCTGCGCCTCATCCTCCCGCGGGCGCCGCGCTATCGACCGCTGCCGCCGGCGCACCGGCGCCGACCACCCCGCCGCGCCCGCCCCCTCGCCCGGCGCCGGGGTTTTAATTACGGAGCCAAGTAATTCGAAAGTTACGAGCGCGCACCGTTGACGGCGAGCCGCGTCCCGTCCGTCCGCGCGTCCCCGCCCCTCCCCGCCCCCGCTCTTATCTGCCCCGACTCCCCTCTGTCCAGACCCGCTCCCCCTCCCCCTCACTCCCGTGTCCACCCCGCTCGGGGGTTCCTTCCTATACACTGCCACACCCCTCCCTCGCCTACTCACTCAGCCCTTGTCTTCATCTTCTTTTGTTCGCCTTTCTCACGCGTCTCTTCCCGAGGTTTTTCTTTCCTAATACGCGACGCGAAGATATTTTAGTGTGACTTTTTTGTCAATTTTTCTTCCTTTCCGCTCTCTGGAAGTTCCCGCCTTTCTGGCAACGCAATATCTCTTTGCGTCTTCTTATCCCGCTTACTTCGCATTTCCGCATCGTGTTTCGCTTACGGGGATTGCGACCGCGGCGGCGCTGTGTTTACTCGCTCCGCTGAGCCTGTTCTTCCTGCGGAACTTTCCTCGTGTGGTGACTCAAGGCGAGGCGTCGATCGGCGGTCCTCCTCCCCGCCTTCGCCGCGTGCTCATCGACTCTTGCGCACTTGCGAGTTCTTCCCAACTTCACACCGTCACCTTCAGGCCGCCGCCTCGTGTTTGGTCTTGGTGTCCCGGCCCTCGTCTCTCGAACCGCTTCCACCTAATTTTGAGAGAACGTCGCAGGGCGCTGGAGGGAAAGGCGCCGACTAGGACGGGGCGCGGTCAACCTTGTTGGCCACCTACGACCTCCCACGTGACATGCCCCTCCACTCTCCGAGCGCTCGATGGCAAATCATCGCCCGCAAGAAACACAATGAAAGCGCTGACCGGCCCCGAGACAAATTCGAAATTGCTTACCGATGCAACGTCGCGTACATTCGTCGGCGACGGCGGTCGTCTGGTTTTGACAGCGTGTGCAAATCAGGTTGTTGCGTGCAAGAAAGAACGTCGGCGACGTGAAGTGCTAGAAGATCACTTTTCGTTGAAAGGTATTGGCGATGGGCATATTTGTTTTCTGATTACTCATCTGCCAGCTAGAGAATTCATCTTAGGCTGTCGTTGCTAATTTGAAAAATGAACGAGCTTCCTTGTATTTGAGGCACCTTTATTGGCAGTCTAATAATTTCTTCGTTCCATTTTACATTATTTACCTATCATTGAATCACAGTTTCAAGTGTGCGAGATTGTTACCACGACGGTTTGCGAAGTTCGCTATTTGTTGGCCGCACCCGTTTCGGAACGGCAAACAGTTAGCTCAGTCAATAGACGAAGGGAAACTGGAGGTCTGCGGAAAATCCGCTGCTGCTTCGCCTGGCGAGGTCCCGGTAATCACCGAGTGGTGTGGAGCGACGCGATCTTAGCTCAGAATATCGGAAGACGGCGCTGGCCGCTCGGCCAGGCCGGTAGTCGCGAAGTGGGACGCCGTCCCGTTAGTCGCTGCTGCTCTTTCCCGAGGTGGTGGCGGCGGCGGCGGCGTGCTCCCGCGCCGGTCACTCACCCGGCCCACCGCACGGGCTCGCACGTTCCGCCTTGCCGTGTCTTCTGCGTTGCTTTGCGTGCCGCGCTCCCCGTCCCTCTTGTTCAATCCCCACAATACCGCCCCGACGCACGTAAAAAGAAACGGTGGAATATTACTCATGACTCGTTTGCCATTTACCGCATATTGCGTACTTGGGGGCGCTTGATGCAACTTTGCGTTTAGTCTTCACGGTCAAACTCTTACTCCGGAATGTGGGTCATCGCTGGCTGGAGAGCTGCGGAGGATCGGGGTTTGATTGCTCTTCTCGAACCTCCTGAGACGTTGACACTGATGGACCGAAGCTGTTAGAAGAGGACGACGTTCGCATGTTATTCGAACCTCGTTTCAGCAATGTCGTCCGCGAGACGTCAAACGCGTTTCTGTGGCTGCAGGAAATGACGCGATCTCTGCTCAAAGATTTACGTTGCCGCGATGCGCAGAGGTTTCAAAGAGAATTGTTTATTCGCGAGAAGTAAATAACTATTTTTCGCAACTCCTCTGAGTTATCGCTCTCTACATACGAGATATGTTGCATTACTTCTAGTGTACGAACATTAAGCAAACGTAAATCAATATCGTACGATGTTTGCCAGAATAACGCGTCAGCTCTTGATTAATTCTGTATATCGATTGGTACACGAAGAGGTTGCGAGAAAACGTGACATTTATGAATTGAATATTCGATCACTCAGCAGATCGCCTCTTCAGATTTTTTTATACAGTAACTGAGTTTCCATTTGATGTAAAAATGTCAAAATCCTGTAGAAATGCTAAAATTTCAAAATGGAATATGGTATGCAGTAGACCCTCGTGGTACTAGATAACCCACATCTAGTGATGGCGTTGCCCTAAAATAAAGTTTTCTTCGGCGTCGGTAGCGCCCGAGCACGGTGTTTAGAAGAAGTGAAAGGAAAGAATTTGGCCACGAGCGCTGTGACACTGACCTGCCTCCCGCCCACGCGCGCAGTTTCCTTCCTTCCGCCGCGAAAACTTTCTAGTCGCGGCGCTCTCGCTCTTTTTTCGCGTGCGGGGCGCCACCGCCGCCGTCCGCGGGGAAACTTCCTTCCCGCCGATATTAATGAGACCCGCGGATGACGACGGCCGTAGATTGGACGGCGCCGTATCTTTTAATAGCGTGTCGCCGTCTCTCGTGGCGGGACGGCGCGGCTTTCGAAACGCGCGTCAAGGGGGGTGAAAGATGGCTGCGACGGCACGGGACGGAGGAAACGGCCGAGAGGGAAAGCGGAAGAACAGCCCGCGAGAAGACGTCCGCGACGATGACGCTCGTCTGTCAGGCTGCGGGGTGCCACGCATCAAATAACTCCCCGTTACCTCAGAATATGCAAACATGTCCTAGATTCTTCCCTGCGACCTGAATCACCATTACGAGCACCGTCTTGCAAAGCTGGAGCCATGTTGAGTGAGCTTTCTGATGGCCGCGGAGTAAGTGCTTCTACTATCCTTAATGCAGCGTTGTGGTTGTTAAAGAAAAGCCCCGGACGACGCTGCCCTGGTTCTTCGTGAATCAAGTACAGGCTAACCTTTTTAGAATGCCAAAATCACAGATTGGTTTAAAAGATTTGCATACAGCTTGTTACAAAAGAATTACGGTGTTGCATCACAGTACATGTAATTTTTTTATTACATTTTTATCGTTCATTGCATTTGCTGCTTTGATTTTAAATGATTGCAACATAATCAGATACGCGGTGTTTGATTCGAAGTTACCAAGAAGCTGTGAACGTAGAAAGGGGGCATTTGAAAACCTCCGTAAAACGAATTGCAGCTGCGGGTAGCAGATGTATTAAAGTTTTATGGTATTTTTAGCACCCACGAGGAGAATCACAAGCTAGTGCATAAAATGAAACGGAGGATTAAAAACGTGACAGTTTTGCCGCCGGGCGCACTATTTCGTGAGTGGCGTGAGAAGAAGTCAGCTTGCTGAAAGGCACGGCTTCATGGCAGTAGAAAATTATAATTAGATCTTAGTCATAAATAGGTCGTAATTACGCAGTCCTCATATCTCCCGTTTGTGGAAGGTTAAATGAAATGAGGTAGCTGACGTCGGAATAGAAGACGAGATGAGCAACGAACTGCAGCTGAAAGGTCAAGTGTGCCGTTTTGGATGGAAGTATTGAGCAGTGGTCGGGCCGTAAAGCTAATGAGGCGCGTTCATTGAATGTCGTTCCATGATGCCCCAATTTCCTTCGCACAATTTGTCATCGCGATGGAACAGAACTGGTTTAATATTTAATATCACTGCTGTAAAGAAGTAAAATTGCCATTCCTCTTTCTCATTTTATTTTAAATCAGAATTTAGCCTGCAAGCTTCCTTGCGTTCCAACTACGTATCAGAAGCGCATCCGGGCTTCTAGGAATGACATGTTGATGAGTGTACTAGCGAACTTGTGGGAGAGGGAGGAATTCGCTGTATACGAATTCCTTTTACAACGCTTGACGCGTGTTTAAACTTACGACGCAGTTTTATTGTGATTTCTGCGAATGTACACTTCAATCTACGTGATATGTTTATGTGAACATTGTATCTGCTTCAGGAATTCAAAATTGACGTTTCTACTACGAGTAATAGTCTTTCTGTAACTCTATTTTGTTGATATGTTTGCTCTTCGTGAGTTATGAAACATTGATAAAATATAATATTTTCGGCAGAGCCAGATTCGTACGTTGCAGGGGCGTATCCAGCCGATCGTTTGTGGGGAAGGCCATCGTAGATTTTTGTTAAATACTAAACATTTGTTATTATATTGTATATTATTTATGCATTGTATATATGATACTAAACAATATTATTGTTCAAATAATTGCATAATTCGAAAATAAATATTAAATCAATTTTGCTAAATAAAGGAAAGTAAACTAGGCTTTCCACCTCCTCTCTCGCCAGTGGTTACATGTTTTGTTAGGTAGATGATAGCTTTTTTACTAAGAGTATTTTAGCCCCATCTCGTGTAACACGGTTACGTATTCGACTGCAAGTTTGTAATCGCAATGAAAGTAAACTTCGCGTCTAAAACTTTTGTTAGATCTGTTTTCCCTCGGCGCCATAATTACAGGGCGCGAGGAGAAAGGATTGTAATCGGAGATAGAGCTGCGGAGTCGCCGCTACCGTGGATCGGCGGCGGACGGCGCGAAGCGCTGCGCTGGCGGATGCAACGACGCGGCCCCGACGCCTAATTATATATTTATTGCGCGTTTGATTCGATTGCGATGGCGAGCCCCACCCCGCCACGCCCGCCCGCCTGCTCATTATCCGCGCCCCCCTGTGCCGCACGCGGCCAGGGGGAGGGGTTCGGCGCTCGCAGCGGCCCTGCCCGCCGACCGCCCTCGCGCCGCCAGCGCCGGTCATTTCCAATTTTGACGCAATTACGCACACAATTAGCACCTGGCGCGGGCGCCGGCCGATGGAAGGAGGACAGGGAGGTACGTGGGTGGGTGGGCCAAGCTGTGCACGAATTGTGTGAGGCCTCTGTCGGCTAGAGAACGAAGGGTGCCGGTTGATTCGCCAAGCTGTCTGCGGACCCATTCGCGTTTAGTGTATCGTATCCGCCGGTAATGAACATTCTGGGAGATTAAACACTCAGAAAATTATTATTATTAGTCGGGTAGCCCCTACCATCATTTGAGTCCGTTTCTGAAAGAAAAAAAATATACGGATGTCTTCAAATACTTCCGCGAATTGTTTGAATTATTTATGAATTGCTGTCGGTAGTTACCAGCGGAGATCCAGTCCGTAGCTGCGCTTGGCTCGGTGCTTAAATGGTGTTTTATTGTCAGGATACATAAGATAAATTCATAATTCATGAACAAATAGTCAAGAACATTGTATCTTCAGCGCGACGCTGTTGTTCGCGGAATGAATAGTGAATATACAATTACCACTGGTAATGCCAGTTTGTTGAGTTAAATTTGTTTGAGATTAGCTTGTGTAGTTTCGTACTCATTGTGTTATTACTGTTGATACAGTACGCACCAATTTAGTCTCTCTACTATAGAAATTATTATTTGATGGATGCAAACACTGGTATACGATCGTTGTTTACTTCATTCATTTCTAATGGTTTTGCATGATCAACATACTTTTAAAATCGAGTTGAGATTCCGTTTGAATTCAGTTGTAATGAACGCCATTCATAGAGGCATGCGGCTATTTAAGTACGACATAAAGACCTATGTTCTACAATCAACAGGTTGAATACGGTTATCCAGGTACTCCCGTGTTTTCGTGTGGTGAAAGGGGCTGAAAAGCGGATATTGGTTTCACCACTGGAATGCCCAACGGTCTCGTTTCAGGCCGGGAGCAACACTGCATTGCCCTCGCGCAAACGTCCCTCGGCGTGTTGAAGCCGCCCTTTAAAATATTACCTCGTGCAGTGTGTCATGATTTGCCGACGTGTGTGCCACATTACGCCTGATAGTGTGATAAACGAGACGGGGTTGAGTGAGAAATGGTCTCGCTGGAGATAGGGAAGAAACGAGCGCGACACGATACGAATTCGCGTGTGGGATTCTGTGACAACGTTGTGACTATAGTGGGCAGGACGCGTATCTTTTAATGTTACTTCATGCGCGCCAACGCTGTTTGAATCGTTCTCACTTTCTTGAAAGATTCTATATCCGATATTTTTGTCGAGCACCAAGAGCCTTGGGCTTCGTTCTCTTTATGTACATTCAACTATGCAAAACCATCGCGAAATCATTCCCGACAGATGGATTTCATATACCATATTTAGTTACTGAGTCGTCGATGTATTGACAAGGGAGGGAGATGACGTGATCTGGATTATACAGAACGCTGTTGGTAGATGACGTTACGCTAGCGAGGTGCGACGCGCGTGAGGCTGCTCTGGCAGGAGACCGCAACGGAACGTGCGCCCTGCGCAGAGGCGACCTTGCGCCGCGACGGCGTCAGCTGCTGCGGAGCGGAGGTGGCGCCGCCGCCGCCTCCGCCTCCGCGGGCCGCCCGCGGCCTGGCATGAATGGCCCGGCGCCGCCGCCCCCCGCGTGTCGGCGGTGAAAGTCGTCGCGCACAATAGCTGGAGC
This sequence comes from Acheta domesticus, assembly GCA_031308135.1. NCBI lineage: Eukaryota > Metazoa > Arthropoda > Insecta > Orthoptera > Gryllidae > Acheta > Acheta domesticus. The sequence goes on along the minus strand of JAHLJT010002406.1, from coordinate 161,229,816 downwards.
CGCTGCTGCGGCAGCCGCCGCCGAGGTGCTGCCTGCCTGTGGCGAGATCCTGCTTCGCCGAATATCCTCTCGGCATCCGACCTCCCGGGACTCACGCGAGAGAAGAACCTCTCTGGGAAGAGCCGTGTTTTCTAGTGATGGTTTTCTCCCGAAGGATTATGTTTAGAAATGTTGGAAATGAATGTATCGCGAAGAACGCTGAAGATTGTTTATTGGATTATAAGGAAATTATTTCCCCAATTCGTCAGTGCTGCAGCGGGGAACGAGCACTCGCAACCCAACTTCGTGGCTTTACACTTGAAAGCGCTGCGCGAGGAGTTGAAACCTCTCCACGTCTGCACTCTCTCTGAAGCTTAAACAGCTGGCATATTTTGAATGGAAAGTTTATGGATTATTGGATTATTAACTATGAGTTCGCTCATTGGACACCGAATTTGGCCCCCACGAACTTTCTAAGCAAACAAAGGAGAAGTATTTGTGTAGTGCCCAAAGCGAGCTTCGAAGAAAAACTTCCCGACGGTTTCATTGTTGCTTTTCAGTAAGGAGACCGTGACACCGTCGGTAAGCAAGTACCCGTCGGAAAGTGCACTTGCGTAAGTTTGACGGGCGTCGCGAAGTTGGCGCTCCGCGTCGGCGGCTGCGACGACGCACCTGGGCCCCGCGGGGGCCGCCACGAGGCCGAAATTTGCATGGGGGGCGCGCGGCAAGCAGCAGCACCCGTGAAAGCGCACACCGCGACCGCCCTGAGCCGGTCCCCTCCCCGTCCCCCTTCCCCCCCCCCCCAGCTCCCTGTCACCGCAATCGGCGGCCGTTGCGACGAAGGCCGCGAGCGCGCGCGCTCACGTTCGCGGTCGGCGTGGGCAGGCGAGGCCGCGTGGCGTGGCGTGGCGTGGCGTTGCGCTGTCGCCGCTGCGCTACGACGGGGCGCACGCGGTGCGTGCGGCGTGGGCCGCGCGGGCGTGCCCGGCCCCGCCCCTGCGCGTTGCTCGACTGCGGATGGGCCGCGCGACGCGGCCTCGCAAGTCTTGGAGCGGTTCCATGGCTCATTGGTATTGGTTCGACTAGGGTAGTATTACACCAAGGTTACCGCAAAAGTCACGGCAATTTTTTTTCTCCCTTTGCGGTAATGTGGGTGGTGCAAAAAAAGAATCCAATTGACTGATCACGATAAATTGTAAAGTTTGCTGTCGATTTTGAACAAGAAAGACATCACTAGTTATATTACATAAGACACAAGAAATGTCAGTGGTTCGTTATTTATTTATTTTTCAATAAAAACACCAAAATCACTTGTGTACATGCGCAGAAGCATCTACCCGATGTCGTCCTCCAAACAATCCGCTAGATACTGACGTCGATATGTTATTCACCTACTATAAATCCTGTGTTTACATGTTCCCTTGCTGTGACTTCATTGATCGAAAGCGTTTTACACGCGTTAGTTGCCGGTGCAACTCGTTCGATCATTAGGGCAAGCGCCTCGCGCACTCAAAGCATAGGACTTTTTCATTTGTAACATTTTAAAGTGTATTTGGGCCCACAAATAGATACACATAAACCTCCAAATTCTCAGTTTGTTGTTGCTTTCGTTGTTTGGTCACGATGCACTGAACTCTGTAGGACTTGAGCAGGTGACCGTGGAGCATTTTAGCATACGACCGCCATTTGGAAGAAGTCCAAACAGTTGGCCTCCGAACTAAACCTCTGCCAGTGCATTCGTTTAGTGATTCATGCGGTTGTAACTTCAAGATGTGTGTGTACATACAGTGTACCTGAGTACTTAGTGAAATTCTTTTTCGCGAGTGTTGATATTTTTGTTTCCACGTTGGTATTTTTCGAAGTCCAAATATTTGTCTTCCCACAATCGTATTGCGAAGTAGTAAATACCACGATAAAGGAGTTTATTGAACCTTTTCGTCCGGAAGTTTGTTGGGAATTTTTCTCTGCCAGGGCCTTCCGTTCGAGGCGTGTCGCTGGGCGTGTCGATCGCCGAATAGCGAAATAGACTTCGCAACGCTCCAGCGCGTCGCAGCTTTTTCGCACGTCCTCGGTCTTCAACCGAACTTCTTCCGCTGGCTGACCTCCCGCGGAAGTCGTGGCGAATAACGGCGCAGCGGCGGCAAACAACGCCCAGGCACCGTTACCACCTCGTCCGCGCTTTCATCGCCTCCTCATCCGCCTGCTCCGCCCGCGATTCCACGGCCTTTTTCTTCGATCCCCCCCTTCCTCCGCCCGGCGCTCTTGGCGGCCCTCGCGCTTCGCGATTCTATCTCCGGCTCCGATCGGCGAATGATTCGTTCCGTTGTGGCGCAACGTGTGCGCGGGGCGCGTCGGGCCCGCGGGAGGTTCGTGCGCTCGTCGCCGCCGCCGCCGTGCCGTTGCGCGGCCCCCGGCGTGGCGCGGCCTACTTGCAGGAGAATGCAGGCCGCCGCGCGGCGTTGGCGGTCTGTCGGAGTGAGGAGGGGGAAATCTCGTGGTGGCGATCGCGCGGGCGGGGGCGGGGCGTGGAGCCGTGTGGCTTGCGGCCGCGGCCGTGACGCCTGGAGAGGAGGCGCTCGAAGTGGGCGGGGCGCGACGCGCGCGCTGACCTCTCCGGCTCGGCGATGGCTTTTTCTGTAATCAATGCCGTACGTGTTGACGAAGCTGAGTCAGTGGCGCGTGTCGCGTGTGGACGGACTGTAGAACCCTTCTGTAGGTGGGTCTGCCGGCGCTTCGGTCACGAAGTCCTTTGGCCGCACGCTCCCACTGGAACTAAACAAACCGGTGATGAGATTTGTGGTGAAAGTTATATAATGCAGAAGAAAGCAAAACGCACACTCACGAGAGTTCATGTTTGCATGTTGGTGTAGCAGAATGACGGTCGAGTGGAAAACGCGGTTTCATTTTAGCACCTCTGCTACCCACTTGATGCTGTCGCCTTTCCTTTTTATTCATATCTGTGTTTGTGTGTTACCGCAACCTATTTCCTCGCTTCTGGGGAGCTTGTTGGGAATCGTGACGGCACGTGGTTTGAGTCGCGACTGCAATACGTCATTTGCATGACAAAGCGCGCGTCGCTGGTCCGAGTGCCTCCGAGGCTCGCTGCTGAAGCCTCCGCGGAACTCGGCGCCGCTGCCGCCATCTCCTCTCGCAGGACGCCGTGAAAGGAGATGTGCTGCCTGTGTGCGGAAGCATCTCGCTTTAAAATGTTTGCGTAGCGGCGGGCGGCAGTGGGACAATATTGGCCGTTGGGGTCGATGCTTTTTGCTACCGTCACCATTTGACGTGCATTGACAGATTGGAAGATGACAGCGAAAGACAACGTAGCCGAAAATGTACGCCGGAGTGGTTATTACGTGGATTTTAAATAATTTTTGTTTTATTTCATTTTCGGGTAAAAATCCTCTGGCCTGCAGGTCCGAAGAGGCTAAAGCGCCGACCGACTTGATGCTTCAGTGCCAACGCATTGGGCACGTCATACGACGTGTCTCACGTGTGCGTCCGCAAGGTAGTGCCTAGGTACATCGTATGGTTGGAGATATTCTCCGTGGGTGTTGATATTTGTCTAGAAAGGGTCATAAAAAAAAAGAAAGTGATTATTTTTTGGCAGATCTTGAGTGCGAAGAACATCCTCCAAACCATAGAAACACCCGTGTTCACTTTTGCATCTCTGTCGTTGATCAAACAACTGGGGTTCGCACCTGTGTGAAAAATTTCATTTAGGAAAGGAAGTGTTCGGGAGAGGGTATTTTCGGAAGCGAATGAGAGGGCGCGTCTGGTTTCGCGAAGAATCTCGTCTCGGGCGCCGTGGGCGGGGCGTGGGCGGGGGCGTGGGAGCGAAGAGCTGGGCGGGGCGCCTCGGAGGCAGGCGCGCCGCTAAGTGCGATTGGACGGATTCCTATCGTTTCCTCGGCCGTCGTGTAAGATTAACCCCGAGGAAGCGCGCGAGCGGCGTTCCGTGTTCGGGCGCGGAAGGCTGCCCCGCCGCGCTTCGTCACTCGCTCGCTTCCTCCTTCGACGGAGACGGTTGCAGGCTCGCTTCGGCGGGAATGGTTGTCGGAAACGACTTGAAGCAGAAATTGTCAAAAAAGTTCGGCAGAAATTATCCGGCTATGTTTACGTCGGGATGTTATTGTCTTCATGATGCGGCTTCACTTTGCGCGGTCATAACGATGCAAATGTTTGTGATTTCATGAACTTGCCATGGGGAAGGAATTTGCATTGGAAAGGTTCGTTGTTTTGGCTGCAGATATTTAGATGTTATTCAAGCGCTTTGAGGCAAAATTATAAATTCTTCCAATAAAAGATGGAAAAGAAGTACACATTTTAAAAATCCGAATTTTTTGTCATTTGCAATTCTGGGACAATATTTTAAAGAAATGTCGCAGTGTGATATCGCTCAAAGATGTGATTGATTTTTGTATGTTCGAGAAATTTCTTCGTCTTGGAGTTGCGAACAGCTCGTTAGTAATTATTGAAGAGTGCGACGTGAGCGCACGTTTTACGAAGTAAAGTACTTATCGCTAAGCGCGGACGGCTCCGCAGGGCGCGGCGCACTTTTTACGGCGACGCGCGGGAAGGAACGGCCTCGCGGGGCGGCGGCGGAGATACTGCTCCGGAAATGAACCGCGGTGCCGTTATCGGGCGACGCCGCCCCCCGCGCCCCCTCCCCCGCCGTGCCCACCGCCTCCCGCTGCTGCTGTGCGCGCGGTCGCAAATACCGGCAATTTCCCTGGGCGCGGCGGCCAGGGCGTGGCCCCGTGATAAGCGCCGGATAGATCGGCGGTGGTGGCGGCGACGGCGATGGTGCGCGGCCCTTGACCCGCTTCCGGTCGCGTTGGGCGCGGCCGGAAACGCGAGCTTACCTCGCTGCGCCTCGTCTCGTCTCGCCTCGCGCTTCCACGCGTCGCCGTGTCTCGAGTGTTCATTAGCGGCCCCGGCCTGGCGTTCTTCTGGCTGCGCGATCCGGTTCCTGCGAATCGATTCTGCGACGTTGTGCGTTGGGGCGACGTTCCTGCCCCTCCCTGCTGCCCCCGTTCGCCGGAAATGAAACTAATTTGAAGTTTGTTGTCGACGCTGCTTTCGCCGTCCTGATCGAGGAGGATCATGGTCGCGGCCTCTTGTAGGGTTATTGTTCGGATGCAAATATTGTTTTTGGAAGTTTCTTAATTGCGGTGGCGCGACGTTGAGTGGTGGGTTGGCGGGAGAAATCTACAACAAGGCTTCCACCCTCTCTTGGCTTCCTGCCTCCCCCAAGCTCCACCCCCGGGACGTCCGGTTTTTGTCCCCTCTGCCTTCCCATCCGCCGCGTCCTTTTACTTCCTTCCCCTTATTTGTTCTTCGCCGCCCTACCTCTCTGTCAAGCTTACCCCGCGGAACCTGTGCGCCGCATCACCCGATTCCATCATCCGTAGCGGTGGGGGCTCGCCTCGCCTCGTGCCGTGCCGTCCCTTGACACCTCCGCTGCGGCGCGCGTTGCAGTGCCTATTTCGGGGGCGGCATCCGCGGATCGCGCCCGCGGCTGATGGCGACGCGTCACGAACCGTCAGCCCTGCCTCCGCGCGCGCTCCCCGCGCCGTCCCCGGCGCCCGGCAAATGAGGCTCTTCCGTCGGTTCCGGGAACAGTGGGCGGCGGGGAGGGGCGAGAGGGCGGGCGCGAGGCCACGCCCAGCGGTGTGTTTGCCGAGCGTCACCGCGGCGCTCCGCCCGCCTGTCCGTCAGGGCGATGGCGGCGGCCGCGGTGTGGTGTGGCGCGGCGCGGCGCGGCGCGGCGGGCGCCGCCAGGTTAATGGGCGGCGTTGCTGAAGCGCCGGCTGCCTCCGCGACGCCCTCTGCCCCTGGACGTTACGCCAAGCGCTCTCTCCCTGCAGCTTTTCTGTTTTCGCCGCCATCTGCGGGCGCCGGCCCTTCGTTTTTCTGTGCCCCTATTCCTATGACCGTTTTTCGCTTTCGTGCTAGCTTGGCGCGCTGAAACTCATTCGAGCATCGTACCCCGATTGTTTTTGAACACTTGCTGACATGTGTATTTATATTTGTTTCTGAGCGAATGGATTCTCAGAACAGGGTTCTTGGCGGCGCGTTCTCGCTTTCTGTAGTTTCCGTGACAGTCGTCGCAGCGGCTGGCGTGCGCTCCGTCAGCGGTTGGTTGGGGCCTTGCGGCGACGGAGAAGGCGACCAGCACTTCCTCCTCCTCGCTGCTGCCGCCGCCGCCGCCGCCGCCGCCGCCGCCACCGCCGCCGCTGCCTTCCGTCCGCGGCGTACAGCGACGTCATATCCGTTCGCGCCTTCTTAGTAACCCATGTATTACTCGACCTGAAAATATACAGCGGCACTTCTCGCCGGTCGTGGCTTGAATGCTTAGTGCTGTTTCTAAACGGCGTGTTTGTCCATGCCCTCAAGAACGGGGCGCCGCGATTATGATCTCCCTTATGGTTACAGCTGACTCATTGTTCGCCTTGAACTCTTTTAACGATACTGCTGTTCGACCACTTAATTACGTATCCAATACTTGAACCTCTGCGTTCGTACCTGGGATGGTGAATTAATTGGGCAGATAATGTCGTGAACGGTAATCGGAGGAACGATAGAGGGAGCGTGGCACGGGAATAAGCAGTAATTCTGAATTCTGACTTCTCCCAATCATAAACGATCTGAGTATTTTCAGCCCTCGATAGAAACGAAAGAACTGAACGATCCATAGTCAACCGACCGCATTACCCTTCTTTGCTTTTCTCGCAGTCGGGTAAAAAGAGAGACATGAAAATTTTGGCACGAATTCGCTATTCTCGCAGACACTGGCAGCTTGCTGTCTTGTGCACCACAACGTCGCGGTATCGTGCGTGGCGCCAGGCGGTGCGCTCTTCGCTCGCCACACTCGTAATCGGGAGCTTTACGGCCGCGCCAGATGCGCCAGCGCCACCTGACCCCGCGACGCGACGCCCGCCGCCGCCGCTCCCGGTGCTAAAACCTCGCCGCTTTGTTTGCCCGGCGCCCCCTCCGCGACGCGCCGGAGCCCGTACGCGCCATTGTCCGCGGCGGCCCGGTCGTTACGGGGCTACGCCGTGCGTTTCTATTTGTGTAATTTGTTCCCGGGTTTGTTTTCGTTGCCCGGAAAAGAGTTGCGTGGGGGCAGGGGGAAGAAGTGGTTTTCGGGGTGGCGCGGCGGTGGTCTGCTTGTGTATCAGGCGGCGTCTGCTGAGAAAGGGAGTGCGCTCTTGAGAAGATGGCCTCGCGAGTCGCGCTTCGATTGAGTGTCTGCTGGCGCAATCGATTGCCGTTCATCGGGTTTCCTTCGAAGGGGGAATAATTCTTCTGAATTGTTTCGGTTGGCCAGCCCTGAAAGGAGCTTACGTCGACGTCGCTAGGCAAGCCCCCGGGCGGTAATGTGCTGCGTGTAGTCTACCCGCCCCTTGGTGTGCCATTGCTCCGTCAGTGAAATAGACCACTGGCAACTACGGAAAGAATTACCTTTTCTGACATTAAAATTTGAAGGACTCGCTTGTGGTTCGGTCACTAGCCATTGCATAATATGCGCTTACTTGGAATCATGAAGAGACACGTACCCGTTAAATAGACAGTATATGTCCTTCTCGATATATTTGTTAAAATGAACATGCAATTCATTTAGCTGCAATTATTGATTCCACATTCATGTTTGTAGTAATATTAATTGAAATAAGTAGTAATTGTTCACATTGTTCAAATATGTGTCAAAATCCGTCAAGTAAAAACGAACGCCGTCTTAAAAGCAAAGTCATAGCTATGATGTCACAACAGGAAAATCATTAAGGGCCGCCTGCCCGGCCGTATAGTGGCAGTTACCTCTTTTCATTTCGGCAAGGTGTCCTTGATGAGTACGCAATTTACGCCGTGGAGCCAATATTTTGCGCCTGGCCGCCGTTTTGTGTCCGTCCTCTCGCCCGCCCACCGGCCGTCGTTGGCCCGTCCTGCTTTACGGCGGCGTGGGCGCGGCCAGGCCGTCGGCGGGGGTGACCTCGGCCGCGCCGTAAACACGCCATAAAGCCGGAGGAGCTGACGACGAGGAGGGGAGGGGCCGGGAGGCAGGGCAGGTCAATCGCAGGCGCCCTCCCTCTCCCCGCCCCCGCCCTCAGCCCCTCGTCTTATGTGGGCGTCGTCGCGCTAATTGCGCGACGGAAAGGCCCCGCCCACCTGCCGCTTAATGCGCACCGGACACGATACTCCTCCGCCTTACGGCCCGCGCTCGCGCCGGCGCGACGTTCCGCTTCGGGCGGACGACGACGTCGGCGACGGGCCGTTGGCGGTTTACGGCCGCGGCCTGCCCGCGCTGCGCTAGGAGCGACGCCACGCGACACGACACGACACGACTCGGCGCAACGCAGAGTTCGCGTTCTGATGCGGAGCGCGGCTTTAGGGGTTGGCGAGGGCGCCGGGAGCTTTCAGCGACATCTCGGCGGGGGCGGGGCGGGCGCCACCTGATGGGCGCCGGCGACTCCATTAGGCGCTGGGAGGCGCGGGCGGGCGGCGAAGGCTGCGTCGCACGGCGGCGGCGGAGCGACGTCGGGGCTCTCGCAAGGCAGGGCGGGGCGGAAGGGGGGCAAGGGGCGCCCGTATTGACAAGATAATGGCCGCTCGGGTTACGGCCCCGGCGCAGCTTCGGTCCCTCCCCGCCCACGCCCTCGCTTGCAGGTGGGCGGAGTGGTCGCGAAGGGAGAACGCCGCGCCGACAGCCAGGGAGGCGAGAGGGAAGGCGCGGATGCTCGTGGTGCGAGTCCGCTCGGCGCGCAAGGCGGCGGAAGCGCTAAATTCCTGCCGTGACGAACTTCCTGCCTGTGAATCATCGCCTCTTAAACTCTTGATATGTCAATTTACACTGAATTTCCGGGTTAAAAAAGTGCGTCATGTGTCGCATATCTACGACTGCAGATTCAAGTATTATTTCATTGCCAGGGCGGCCGCTGAAAAATCAGAGGATGCCATTGTTCTGGGAAAAAAAACATTGAATTTGTAGAAGAATCGGTACAAGTCAGGTGTAAGTATTGAGAGGGTTATAAAACAAGGTATTATTCCTTAAACACATTAATTCCGCGCTTTATTTTGCTAAAGAGCATTATGAGGAAATATTTTTACATTTTACTTTTTCACGGCAAAATGGGAGAGCTGACCAGTAAGTGTCAGGGTAGCTTAATAGTTTCGTTAAGTAATGGGAAATTACAAATCTTTTCAGGAATGAAATGAAAACCTGGAAAAGGCTGGGAAATTTGCTGTATGAAATGAGTGGCCAGCCTGATTGCTGATGTTGGCGTTATGCTTTTAAATTACATGTGGAACCAGACGACATTGGTGTAACACTTTATTATAGTATTAACTTCAAAAGAACCAGATATTTTGTTCTCGTGTACGAACCAACTGATTTCACTCTATTTACTAGATTGGCTTTCAACTGAGCTGACGCGTGCGACAAGTGCACACTGCAACGGAGAAACCTTCCAATGATACCATTGGTCGTCGGTATTCCGCAAATTTGTATTTGAGCGCCGACAAATGATAGTGGATGTAATTTTACTAGGGCACGTCCGCGGCGCCGTGGCGTCCGCTGACAAAGGTTTAATTACGGGAACGGCGGGCGGCCGGGGCAGGGCTTGGGCGGGGTCGGCCTCGGTCGCGTGCTGGCGCCCGTCCGCTTCGTCCACCGGTCCGCTCGTCCGTCCCGCCCTCCGCCCCGGCGGTCGCGGTGATTTGCGCGGCGTCCATCCCGCGGCGCGCGCCGGACTGCGCCGGGCGAGGCGGCGGCGGCGGCGGCGGCGGAAGTGGGCGACGCCCTAGCGCGGGGGCGGCCGCGCCCTCTTCTCGCGTGTCGGCGGCGGTCGCACCGCGGGCGCGCGCGCGGGCGCCCGCTCGCGTGACGCCAAATTAAATTAAGGTTGCTGCTGCTACCACCGCTGTCGGCGCGCCGGCGACGGCCGGGGAAGCGCGGGATAGGACGGTCCCGAACCGAGCCGACCGACGGCTCCGCCCGACGTTGCCTGCGCCGCTCGCCGCTACCGGTGCTTCGATTGCCCGCGCCGCGAAATCTAATCTCGCGGATTCGGTTTCCTGCGAATAGTGAATTAGACTGCGAGCGCCGGAAGTCGGCGGAAGGAAGGAAGCCGATTGGCTGGCGCCCCTGGCGGAAACCCGCCCCTAGCGATATTCACGGCGCTCCCTCGCCTTCACCGATGCCCGCTGGCGACCTCTGTGCGTTTTCATTTTTGTTCCCTTTTCATCTTCCCTTGAGGCTGTATCGTATATAAAGCGAACCTGTGAATGCATGACACGCGTTACAGAGTTAGGAATGTAAAGAATGCCTTCCGTCTTGCATTATGGTGTGGCAAGCGTAGCTTGCAGAATAATATCCACATAGTTTCATAATTGGTTTGTTACGCCCTTGTTTGTCGATTTAATCGAATATTGTGTCTCTTCCCGTAAGCTCATGGTTCTTTGTTATTTTTTTCGCTTCGTGGAATTTTGCGTCGTCGGGTGATTGCCACCGGCTATTCCCATTGGATTCGCCGACGCTAGGATGCCATTTTACCCGAAGTGCGTGCGCGCGCGAGTGTGTGTGGTTTGACGCAGCGTCGAGTAGTCGTGGTGTGCCCTCGCCGTCGTGTTCCGTGGCCGCCGTTGGCTCGGACCGCTGACTCTCGACGAAAGGCGATCCGATGGCGTCTGAGGGGCGCTTAAGAGGCGGTCGATGGGCTCCGCTGCCACTTCAGGGGCCGTCGCGGTCGCCACTCGAGGGAGAGAGAGCATGCAGAGGAGGTCGTGTGGAGTCTTTCGAGAAGGGCGAGCCCGAGTGCTTCTGGGGACCGCCACGATAATCCGGGCAATTTCGTTATAAAGTAATAAAAAAGAACTAAGAGTTTCGGAGCATAGAGAGGCTTAGAAACAGCGTGTGCGAGTGGGTGTGTAGATGCGTTTCCAATATGGCTAAAGCTGTAGTTTTCTAGTTGATAACGGAGTATTCAGTGTTTTACTCAATATGTTGTACATAACCCCTGAAACATTCGTGAGTTATTTGTAGTTGAGTGCTTATTTGTACCGTGCAGAAGTGATTTTCTTATGCTATTTATCTTTATTCAATTCAAAACGATGAAAGGAGCGAGATACTTTTAAGACTTTGAGAAAAATATTTACAGTAGAAAGTCGACGTTTCTGTCGTGTCCAACCAGTTCTGAGAAACGAATGTCTGAGAACATTGCCATTAATATTCGTGTAAGATAAAATGGAAATAGGATTTAAAATACAAGTTTTCGCATCCGGACGCTGTTACTGCGAAGCCTACTCTTCATGATATGGAAAAATAAAATTTAAAAAATGTGGATATTATACAAGAGTTCCGCGACCGAGAGGCGCAGTCCACCTGCCGTCGCTTGTCAACGCCCCGCCTCCTCCCAACAATGGCTGGCGCACGTGGCCGACGGGTGGCGGCAATTGATCGCCCCCGCAGCGCGCGTGCGGTGGCCGCGTGCCTGCTCGTACCACGTGCCCTTTCGCGTCCCTTCCCCCTCCCCTCCCTCCCTCGCCGCGTGGCGCCTGCGTCTGATATTACGCAGCCTCTCTCACCCTCGCTACCTCCCGCCAGCTCGTCGACGTCCACCGGCGACGTTGTGGTGTCGCGGGCGCCCGCTCGCCGTGCGCCGCAGTTGTGGACGTGGCTATTGTGGCGCGCGCTGTCTTTCGCCCGCGGAATTGGCGAGCGTGACGTGGCGGCGGCGGTGGCGGTGGCTCTGCCCCGCCGGCCGGCCGCAGCTCGCGAGGAATTCCTCGCTCGTCAGGGTTGCCCATCGAAGCCATCGGAAGGCCCCTGGCCCCCAACACCGGGGGCTGTGTCGCGAAGTACAATAACCCCCTTTTCTTAAGCCGTAGACCTCGTTTTGGAGGCATGCTTAACGAAGAGAATTGCCTCGGCTTTGTACGGCAAGTGTTGTTAGGTATACTCGATTGTGTAGTGGTGTAGAAGTTACGTGCTTATGCCACTGCTTGCAACCTGTGATGGATTTTACTTTAATGATCCTTTTTTAATCTTCCTATTTGTATTAACGTATTAATAATTGTTGTTCTCAAAATTGTGTTGGCAGCTTAGCCCCTGTTATTTCCGCGATTAATTGAATTGATTTCTAACAATCTTAAAGAAATACATCTATTTAATGAAGGTTTTTCATCAGAATTTTTTAAATTGATTTTGAGATTTTCGTGGAGGGAAATAGGACAAATATCAGTACCATGATGAGGAATTTTCGTTTCGGACCATTGCTTGGAATATTGTAAGTAATCAAACTACTAAGCAAACAATAAAGTTTCTGCTACGACGCCGTCTACAACTACTACGCCACTTCCTCTCCCCACTCCTAAGCCCTTCCATGTTTACGTGTCTGACCCATTCCATCCGAGCAATTGACCGTTGTTGAAGACGCATGAAATCCCGTTGACATAACGTGTTGCGCGTGGCCGGCAAACGTGTAGGTTTGTTTTTGCGCGGCCTCCCTCCGACCAGACGAAGTTCACGACCACGCGCGGCGTGCGCCAGCACTCCGGAAGACGTGCCGGGGCGCGTCGCGGGCCTCGTCCCGCGCCAACGCGGACGCGCGCACGGCGGTCGTGCGGCGCAGGAAGAGGCGCGTCCCGTTGGCCGGCCCCGCGCGCGCACCGGGAGAGGTGGCTCAGTGCATCAACCTGATGTCACTGCAGTCCCTCTGACCGGGAGGTCCTAGGTTCGAGTGCCGATGGCGGCAGGATTTTCGACACTAGCTTGTTAGCTAGGTCGAATTCAGTCGCTGTGTGGAGGAGAATTCTGGCGACCGGCTGCTCTGATCGGTTGTTATCCGTGGTTTCTCCGATCAACACCAGGGAGCAGTACTCTAACAAACGGGTCACGGACCGCGAGCGATCTTTCCTTCCCCTCCTTGTCCTATCCTCTCCTCTTACACACAAACTTATACTAACATGCACCACACTACCACACATGCCGGGAAACCGGTAGGGAGCTTTGAGCTTGTCCCGGTTGGGGCAGTGCCCCGCTGGTGGGAGATACCTGGTTGAGGGGAAAACCCCGCTAGTCGACGGTAGGTCGGCGCCAGATCTCGCCATCCAGCGGGGAAAAGATCATCGCCACCTCCCGAGAAAAAACACGCGCTACACTTACGGGATTAATACCCTAAGTAGTTGACGTGCCCGGAAACACGAATCAATCAACCCGCGAGCGCGGCGCATCGACGGCGGCGGTGCCATCTCTATCGATCAGCGATAGCGGCGGCGGCGCCCACCCGCCCGCGCCTCCTCGCCGCCTAATGATGCTTGCATAACGCCTCGCCCTCGCCCTTCCTCCCTCGCGCTCCAACCCCCCCAGCGCGCGCCGGAAGTTGCCCGCCTACCCACCCGCCTCCGCCGCCGCGGAGGCGACGCGCCCGCTCGCCGCTAGCTCGGCAGGCAAAGTTAGCGGTGTCGCTTAATGGCAGCGGCCGTTGCCCCGCGCCTCGGCGCGTGCGGTTGCACGATGCCGTGCGAGGAGGCGCCCGACTCCCGGAGACGCCAGCCTGCCGGCAGCAGCTGCGGTGGAAGCCGCGCTCCTTATTCCGAGTTTACGAAACTGGGAAGTTCGCTTTCACTCCATATAAATCCAATTGTGACGCGCGGTGCCGTATTGAGGTGTATTGGCAAGAAGAGGCCTTGTGACTAACGTCGCTTTTCTCTGCAAGAAGGGATCCGTTGGTCGCTGGAAAGTACAAAACAAAGATATAGAAGACATGTTAAAGATAGGGAAAACCTTATATATTTGCTTAAGGGAAAATTAAGAGAATAAATCACTTCTCCATAAGAGCGCATTTGTTTGTAACATTTTATTTGTAGCAGATATAAACGTAATAGAAACCTTTCACCTTGAGTTGTATTGGCAAGAAGAGGCCTTGTGACTAACGTCGCTTTTCTCTGCAAGAAGGGATCCATTGGTTGCAGGGAAGTATAAAACAGAAGTATACAAGACATGTTAAAGATAAGCGAAAACCTTATACATTTGCTTGAAGAAAAACTTAGGAGAATAAATCACTTCTCCATGAGAGCGCATTAGTTTAAAAGTTTGTATTTGTAGCTGGTGGTAACGTAATAGAAACAGCATTTATTGTTTATGCGGGATGAGTCTCCACATTCCTGCGATTCGCCATGCGACTCCCGACTACTGGGTAACCCCCAGCGGAAGAAGCCTCGCGCAGAAGGCACGGCGCCAGCACGGAGGTCCGACGCCGCGGGCGACGACCCCGACGGGCGTGCGAGCGCCCGTGATTTGGGCGCAGGAGACGATGCTATCACGACACGCGGTCGCTGGCCCGGACGCGGAGGCGCCCCGTTAGGCGGGAGATGCGACACCTCCGCCGCACGACGGTCCGCGATAGGGGAGAAAAAAAGTTGCTCAACTTTTCCCTCAGTAATACAGTACCCGAAGTTTTAATAGAAGTTCGAAGTAGAAATGGATGTTGAAGCCTGCGCGTGCCTGAATGAGAATTCTAGAAGCCGGTAGGCCTTACGTGAGCGGTTCTTTTTGTGATTTCCTCCGATCAGTTCTTGGTGCTTCGGGAGCAGAAGCTTAATCAGTAGGCCGTGAGCCACGTTCGATCCGTCCTTTCTCTCTCGAATTTTTATTTTATTTTTTTCAACATCAGCATCAACATATAGGTCATTAGCGACCACTATTGGAGTTAACGTTATGGTAACTGTGAAGAGGACAGGCTATGGTGATGATAGGAGATGTAAGGACGAAGACAAATACATCCATGCCCGTGGCGGTACTCGAACCCGCGACCCTTCGATCAGAGATCACTATGACACTACTGCCTTAGCGATCTTGGCCACCGGCTCTCTTTCTCGTATTTGTTCGTAGGCCTTTTACACAATAACGCGCAGAAACGTTATAAATTATTTGTGTCTCATTAAGACATGTTTATTTTCATGAGTGTGAATCACCTACTTAGGGCCGTTGTGAAAAATTCAGTTTTTTTTCCTGAGTGCGTCTGTCAAACCGTCGTGCGCCGTCGCCGAGGTCGGGGCCGCTCCGGCGGCTGAGTCGTGCCCCGTGTCTGGGAGGCTTGGCGGTGGCGGCGGCCATTGTGGCTCGGCGAGCGCGTCGGGCGTGACGCGTCGCCAGGGCTGGCCAGGCTTCGCCAGGTGGCGACTCGAAGACGGGGGGGCATCGAACCCTGGGCTATTCGTGCCGAATTTTCTTTTCCTCTTGCAGCCACCGTTTCGGTTCTAAGCACGGGTTCTTCTTCCGTTCTCGCCCACATAATTGCCCTCTCGTTCCGGCTGGTAGGACGTGTGCGAATCTCGACGATATGCTACTCGCACATTCTGACTTTAAAAAGGTGAAATAAGAGTGCTTTAATATAAATGAATTGAGAGAGTAAAACATTTACGTCGCTTTCATTCGTGAGCCCTAAATTGTAATTGAGGTCATTAGTTTTCTCTTCGCTTATTTTTAAATAATTTACGAAGATTAACTTAATATCTGAAGTAGGCATTTGGCAGACACCAACATTGTTTCGTTTCACCAACAGAATTTTTACACTGAATTCACTACAATCATTTAGGGCACTGCATTGTGTGCAAATAAATGGTTCTCACAAATAAGGCAACAATGAAAATAGGGCATTGGAATGGGGCTGATCTCTAACGCTGTTTTTAGTAAAAGCTGTACATGTGAACGCTATTCCCGTCAACCCGTTTTGAGTAGAGCGCTGCCCTGAATTAAAAAGCGCGCACCCACGCGTCGTGCGCAGACCTTGGCCATCTGGCGACGTGGAGTGCGAAGGAGGCCGACGCCCCACCCCCGCCTCCGCCCCCGTCCCCGCCGCCGCCCCCCGCCGCCTCCGCTCCCGCCCCCGCCTCTGCCCCTGCCAGTGCTCCCTTGCCGGCGCGGCGGCGGCCGACCCGATTTCGCGGGATCGTGGGCGTGCGCCTCCTCGGGCGCAGAGCGGCCGCTGGAGGAGCCTCGGCCTCGTCGGCGCGCCCGAGCCCGCGCTCGCGGTCAACGCCCCCGCGCCGCGGGCCCTGCGCGAGCGCTGTTTGCGGCCGTGTAGAACACGGTTCGAGGACCGGCGCGGCGCGGCGCCCCCTCCGCCGGGAACAGCGCGCGCTTGGGCGGCGGCGGGTGCGCGACGCGCGGAAGGAAGCCGCTTGCTAGGGGCCGGGTAGCCTTCGCTCGGCGCGTTACGCACTCGCTACTCACGACTTCGGTGCCTCCAGTCAGTCCTTTTGAATTCCACTCTGAATCGTGAATGCATACCAACGATGTTAGTTTCTTCTTTGTGCGCCCAAGTAATGAAGGAGCCGATGGAACACGATACGCACATCGTAATCCTGAAAGCGAAAATAATATTTGATTTTACATTGTTCTTGGAAGTTTCGGGTTTACACGAAGTAAGTCCGTATTACAGGTATGGGGAAACGAAAAGCAAATAATGTAATTTTATTTTTTGTATAATATAAAATGTTGAATGAGTTTTCTGGGATCCGCGAACCGTTGAGAATATCTATGTTCGGAGCGACGTAACTATGTACTGGAGGGATTGTTCAGCTGTCATTTAACCATTATTATTTCGCGGAAGGGAAAGGAATTCACCTTTCCTTCTTAAAGAATGAACAAGAGAATACACGTATATTTCCAGTTTAGTTAAATCTTTGTTTTTACATATCTGTTCGTTCCGAGTTGATAAAAATCCTTTATACCCATTCGCCGATTAAATTCTGCCAGGACTCTTGAATACACTCCTTCGGTTTATAATCGCGCCCTACGTGTGCTGTCTTGCTTCTCTTGAACATTTCAGCACTCTGGCGTCTACCACCAAGCCCAGTGTTGCATGTTCTCGCGCCATGTGGTGTAGTGGGTGGAGGCAGTTGAAAAATAGTAACGTAGCTGATGGAGGTCCGTACGCGAACCGCAACTCCTTCGCCCCCCGCCCTGTGCATATCCATTTGCCACGGGTGCGCGGCGGCGGCGACGGCCTGGCGGAACGTCATCTCCAATAGAGGTTTGGGCGCCGAGCCCAGCGGCTGGTGGCTGCGCCTCGCGCGACAGCAAGATGGCGGCATACGCAGAGATTCTGAAGTAAATTCGGGAGTTCAAGATTTGTTATCGGAATCTTTCTTGAGGTAGCGCAGAGCCGTGTTAATTTGGTGGCAAAAAGCGTAGTTTCGTTAACAATTTTGCATTCTAAAATGCAGGTATAAAATCGGCCTGCGATTTCCGTTTGTCGCTACATATAATCTACCTTTTCATCCGTTTTCATGCGAGGCATCGGTAAATTGATAGGATTCGATATTGTGAATTAACCGATGGAGAATTAATAAATACTTGGAAGGTTTCAGCTGTATGGGATTCATATAATAATGGAAATTAATTGAGTCCTTCCATTTAATGTTGGTAGCTGCAGCGTGCAATCAAATTTTAAATCCAAAAGGTCACGTCGGGTGAGATAAAACGATGGGCCGATGCTTGTGTGTTTGAAACAGTTTGTTGAAACTTCCGTTTTCGTGTGGTGGAAAGCAAACGTCCGTGGTGAGGCAGGCAGCCAGAGCGAAGATGCTTCGCTGCGCCGTCGGTCAGCGCCTTCGCCGTCACGCTCTGCCGCCTCCCGCCTCGCCCCCTCCACCACCCCTTGCCATGCCATGCCGCGCCGAAGCGCCTCGGAAGTAACGTCGCGAGACGCTCGCTGCTTCTCTTTGTTTAATCTCTCCGAGAACTGCACCGGCTGGAAGGGGAAGCTATAACTGCTGTCGTTAGCTGAAAACGGTGACGTTTATGTTCGACAGACGGAATGTGTGGGTGCTGGACGTTTAATTTGCGAATCTTTCACGGGACGCTCATAGCCTCCAGACGCCGATTTAATTAGGTACAGTAAACGGATATGAAAGTTTATTGTAGGTTAGATGTGTAGGGAGAATCAGTTGTGGATATTTGGAATGAGAGGCATTTCTAGTCACAACAGAAAACGGTATGTATTCCTTCCCGTTACGGCGTTGTATTTTTTGAATAAATGCGTCTCCGGGTTCTCTATTTTCAAGAGAGTAAATAGACGTCTATCTGGGCATGTTGACTTAAGAGTTGTATGCAGAATACTCTCAAAAAAAAAATTGGGGGGGGGAGCGTTTTAATGAGTATTTTCATACAGTTCAGGTTTGCTACAACAGGCACCCGAGCAACTGAAAACATCAGTTCTTTCGTTGCTGAACATTAAAAATAACTAGTAGTAGATCTACGATATGAGGCCACATACGAACAGAGTGGTAAGCACACTACGCAACGCTCTAAATACGTACAAACGCGCATGGTTTCCGACGTTATCTTTTTTATTAATGCACGCACCTTGAAGCGAAACCATGCACGTCTCTGCTGCTTTTCAAACATGGTTCAACAACCTCTAATGGCATTTTCCAATTTAAAATCTTTCAATTAAGAGAGGTAATTTTACTCTTTGTAATCTCGTCTTCCGTCCATGTTAGGAATTTGATAAAGGGTCATAGTAGCTTACATTCTATATGCACTTACATTTCAGTAAAGATAACTAAGCATTCTTCTGCTTTCGGGCCCTGGTCGCAATCGTGCCGATAGGCTTTTCGCCACAATGTGGGGACGGGTTTCTCGAGGAAGTTGCTTTAATGGCCGAGTAGGTATTTCTATAGCTCGCGGGAAGTAACAGATCGTGTTCCGAAGCGCGGCGGGCGTTTGTGTTGGCGGAAAAGGCGCGAGAAACACGGTTAGGGCTGTTACGGCCGTCTTCCGGGCGGAGCGGCCGGCGAGAGCTGCGCGTGGAACGGGGCGCTTTCGGTTCGCTTCCCGGAGGCGCGCGAGAGAGCGCCGGGGCCGCGCTTCCCTTCCCGCCTGGCGACGAAAGCGCCCCGACGCGACGCCGGCGCCGGGAAATCGGGGAGACCCAGTGACTTTTGAACTGAACTGCCTTGGACATTTGGAAAAACAGCGTGGCAAATGCTGTATCGAAAAGTTTTGTTATTTAAGGTCGCATCAACTGCTAGGTCATTAGCGACCAGAAAACATTTTATGACACGACAACGCTTTCGTTGAAATGTAAAATGTTTGCAAACACAAAAAAAATATATTTAAAAAAATCCTATAGCGTTATTACAAACTGTAGGGAGGATATCAGAATGACTGTGTCTTTTACCTGTAACAGATAATCTGGAACAACTACATCTCGAGTCCTTTGGGTCTACCTGACGAATTATGCCCGTTTCGAGGGTAAAATATGCCCTTCGGTGCCGAGTAGGAAACTCCTGTTGACTTTCTTGAGTCTTCTGTTGTCAGAGCTTGCTTCCAAGAACTAAGTAGGACACCCAAGTACTCGGCTTCTCTAACCATGGCCGCGCGGGTAGGGGAGGGAGGCTCCATTTCAACAAAACCTACACTCATTATTGCTTAAGGGTTGAGCTTTTTTGTTTTTGTGTTCTTTACCTGGGGTATCATCTCCCAATGTATATAGACGTTTACTGGAATTATTAAGTTGACTTTTACCTGTTTCAACCCTGAAAGAAAATGAATGTGTGACATTGATTCATAGAGTTAAAGGTCTTGCTCTCCCCCCCCCTCCCATTTCATTAGCGTCATTTTCATAGTGGTAGTGCCAGCGTCCTCCGTCCAGGGCAGCGTGTCCGCTTTCCTGCGCTCCACAGTCGTCCGCCAGGGACTTCGTGCGGGCGTGCGACAGGCGTTTCCTCTGACGTGTAGTTTTATTACTTGTAGATCGTCCGCGCCGATAGCCGTCGCTTGTTGCTCCCTCGGCTCTCCTCGCTCCGAAAGATCTATACCAGCGGCCGCGCCGCGCCGCGCCGCGCCGCGCCGCCCACTGGCGCGGGCAGCGCTTCGCGTGGGCTCGGGCGAGGGCAAGCGGGCAGGCGGTTAGGCGAGCGCCGTGGCGCGTGAAACGGCCGGGGCCGCGGGAATCCGCCCACGCATTACGCGGAATGCGAAGCGGCGGCGGGCGGCGTTTCGCGGCTCGGCGCAGCCCGATTTCGCAGCGGCGGCCTAATCGTCGGTAATTGCGCCCCCGCAGCCTCATCAGCAGCCGATAAGATTGGCGGCGGCCGCGGCGCGGGGGCGGGCGCCCGAGTGGCCAATTAGCACGATGATGAGGCGGCGGGCGGGCGGGCCGGGGCGTGGCGGGGAGGGGAGGCGGGGCGCGAAGAAGGCGGCCCTCGAGGCGGAGGGAGGCTGAGGCGGGGATGCGGCCGCCGCGGCCGGTAACCCGAACCTCGGCCCCAAGGGCGGCGAGTTGCAGAGCAGCGCAGCCATTGAGAAAAAGCCTGCCTGCTCCCCGGCACCGTGGCCTTGGCGCGCGGCCAGCGGCGGCGCTTGCCGTCTCCGCGCTGTCCTTTTTCGGCCGCTCTTCTTCTCTTCCAACTTGTCATTGCTTTCGGCCCATTCCCTGACCGAGAGGTCCTAGGGTTCGAGTCCCAACGGTGGCAAATTTTCGGCACTAACTAGATTGTTAGGTCCAATTCAGCGGCGGTCTGGAAATTGCCAGCTGCCAGCTTTTGTGTTCGATTGGGCTTTTTTTTTTTGTAGTTTCTCCGATCAATATCATGTGAATGCCGTTGCAGTACCTTAACGATCGTCCCATAAATGTATTTCCTTCCTCATCCTTGTTTTCCTCTATCTCTGTGTGCGTCTCTCTCTCACACACATACTCACCTGTCATATACTACCATGTCGGGAGCTTAGAGTTTGTCCCGGCTGGGGATGTGCACGTCTGGCGGAGATACTGAGAAGGAATATCCTACAAGCCGATTAGTAGGTCAGCACGGATCGCTCGATCTAGCGATGGGGAGGAGCGCCGGCACTTCCAGAGGTATAGTATACACTACATTTGCGGACTGATGCCGGAGCAGTTGACGCGCCCGAAAACACGAAATGGCAGATCGTAATCTATCAATGTCTTGGCTATGGCAGGGAACTTTTCTTCGTGAGGTTTTCGAGGTGTGTCCACACACTCACGGCTGTCGCAAACGGCGCATTTGCGACTCTTCGTCGACCGACGTACGGTACCTAAAATACGTGGTGCGCTATGGCGTCGGGCCTTCAGATGACTTGTGAGGTTGTTCAGTCACTCTTCTATCTCACCTCATCTCTTTTATAAATAACGAAAGGAAATACTATAATATACGTGCCCTTTGACATCTCACCGGTAGAATCTGTAATTTTTGATGCCCACTCGATTATCCCTCTAACCTTTTTTTAATGTCTACACTTTTGAAAACTGCCTATAAAAAATTCGGCATTGGACGTTTTGTATTAAAACAATGATGTATGTATGTTGATCGTCTGTCTGGATGAGATGTGTGCATGATGTTGCACAGCGCGGAGCTTCAACTGACGCTGTGATTGACCGTGCGGTGTGTTGTGTGTTGCAGCAGCTGTTCCGCAGTCCCCAGCAACAGCAAACGCAAGCGACACCACAGCAGATTCAGCTGCTGCAACAGCAGTACCTGGCCACGCAGCAACAACAGCAACTCGGTGAGTACAGTGACTTTGCACCTTCGGCCCGTATTTTGACAGTTATTGTGCGTGTAAAAACATTCTTATTATAAAACTGATTATAAGCAATAATGAATATCATTGTTACTAAAAAATTTTCAACAATTAGCTAGTTTATTTCACATGTTGCTTCCAAGGATTAGGGGCACGCTAAGCAAACTTGTAACACCACATCCAATGAAATATCGGCGGATAATTCATTCATTTAGCATAAAGCAGTTGACTGCTATGCGAGTCTTATGGCTGCCTCTTGTAGTCATGAAAGGAATTACTCTTAAGGAAGAGTGCATTTCTAGCGAAGTTGGGTGTTAGTATTGCATTACCACAGCAACTGAAAGAAAAGAAGAAAAAAAAAGCGTAGGAAGGTTGTGAGAGTCGACCGCGTCGACGACACCGTCTGCTCGTAGAGAATTGCCGGGGAACGAAACGGGATAGTTCGCGGTTTTCAAATGGAACTGAAGACTGAACCTTCTTGAACTCTAGGCCGCCTTCTGAGAAAGGTTGAAGGATAACGATTCGGTGGCAAGAGATTGACGTCAATGATAATTCGACAAAGGTCTCTTGAGATCTGTAAGTAGAGCCTCTATTTTGTTTTGTTTTTCGTGAAATGCTCGGAAATATTTTACAGGTAGCTTGCGATGATGGCATTAATGAGGCATAGATAAACCTAAATGATGGATGTTATTTACTTAAGGCGTATAATAAAGCGAATTAATTTTGAAATAACATTCTGATTGGTAGCTCAAATGGAAAAAAAAGTGCTGAACATGCGATATTGATCCTGTTAAATTAAGTGCTTTTGGAGTGGAGTTTAATAGCTTCGTCGATTTGCAGGCGCCCGTGATGAAAACGCTAATACATTGAGTTTTAAATGCACCCCTATGTAGGCTTTAGAGATGGAGCTAACTTCGTTTCTTGGAATGGAATGATTTGCAATGATCTCTAATAAACGAGCTTTACGGCTTTTAGTTTAACGTGATGCGCGACCGTCAGTCACGTGACGGGACCGCGTTACTTCGCGGTGCAAAGTGATTCGTCAGTGACGCTGCCGGTGCGTGCTACGGGCGCCCTCGTTTTGGAGCGCCGAGGCGTGGGGCGCGTCGCTCGTTATGCGGGGCGGTCGAGAGAGAGGGGGGGGGGCAGAGGAGCGGCAGACGCACGCCATCGGGCGATAAGGTCTTTTCCACGCATCTTTTCTGCTGCCGCAGGTCTGGCCGCGCCCGCTGCCTTCACCAGCGCGCCCTACGTCATCAACACCGGCCAGGAGCCCTATGTGGGCACGCTCATCGCAGGTGAGTGGCGCGCCGACCCGCAGGCGGCCGCCAGCGCGCAGTCCACGCTCTTGTTTCCAGTCTCCCTTCCCACCCTCTTCCCTTCTCTCTTCCGATCCTTCTCTTTCTTTCCTCCGCCCGTTCTGTCCCTTCCGTGTCATTTTCACTGTTCGTTCCTTCGTTTTACTTTCTAGCTTGCTACGTTCTTCCGTAGTAAAGAGAAAGTATTGTAATGCCGCTGCGGAAAGTGGCGAATCTTAGACAAAATGGCGTATTGGAGGGGAGGCGCTGATATAGAAAAAGTAGATGAATATTGTTTTAGTGTGTAGTAAGTAACTTTCTTGAACATACGTAGTCAGAATCCACGTTTTGCTTGATACAGAAAAAAAATTAGTTGACGACAAAACGTGCAGCAAAAGACGGTCAAATAAATGGTGCAGGTTTTATTTTCGTTGAACAGTTTTCGAAAGTTGCAAAAGTTCAATATTTTTTCGGCGTGTTATACAATCACAATGTCCACAAAGATTTTTTTCCTTTACGAAATCCTTTAAGACATATCTTTTAATGAGTATGAGTAAAATTTTTCGAAAATATAAGAAGTTTGGGGGTAATTTTGTGTTAAATATTGACTAATTAAATAATATTTTCTCAGAAACGGGTCCATTTTTTTTCTGTAGATTTGTTTCTCCGATATAGCAAAGTACGCTTATAAAAATAGTGCAGGTCCCCGTTTTCGGTGATCTGTACTTTCATATATTTTTTTTAAATAATTAGCTAAACTTTTTCCTTAATATCTGTTTAAAAAATAGATTTTAAAATAAGGTAATGAACAATTTTTCGGGAAAAATTGTTGTTGTTTTTTTCTCTCTCCTCTTTCCTTCTCTCTTTTCCCTTCAAATAGAGCAAAGTACGCTTGTGAAAGTAGCGCGGGGCGCAAGTTCCATTTTCGTTTAGAGAGAGAGAGAGAGAAGGAAACCACTAGTTTCTATCTCTCTCGCCCTAGTCATTGCCTTCATTATTTCTTTCCTGCTACATCACGGGTTCCTTTCCACGTCACGCCCAATGCGCTGATGGTCTTGAAGTTGGTTCATCTTCCTCTGACACTTACTCTTAGCTTCTGCCATAACTACTTAAAACAAAGCCCGAGCGCAAGGATAACAAAGGAGAACGTAGACTTCCTGTTGGAAACATTGGGCTAATTACGGTAGATGATTCGCTGCGTTTCTTTAAGCAAATGAATGCTTTTTGCATTGTAATATACACCACGATGCTATCTTCGGTATTTCCGATCGAGTTTCTTCTCCTTACTCAGTATTAGTATTGGTAACTTTTCGTTTTTTTATCTCTTCATTCCCTTCCCTTGCATCCTCACGCCGTTCTGTTTTCGTGCAACCTGCCCGCGCCGTTCGCGTGCCCCGCGGCTCACGCACCGGCGGCGGCGCGTGGGCGGCGGCCGCGGCCGCGGCCGCGCACCATTACACTAATAGCGGGGGATGAGAGTGGAAAAGGCAGAAGGCCGCGGGAGGTGGCGGCGGCGGCTTCCATGGCGAGATGTACCGGACACCACCGCGGATGACAGTCCAGCGGCAACACGACAGAACCGCTCGCGCTCCCGCACATCGGCTCGGCCCAGCGCTGCTGTGACGAATGACGTCCCAACAGCCGCGTGTGGGTTCGATTTCCGATCGCAAAGCCGCGGCCGCCGCCACAGTCCATTAAGAAAATAACGTTTGTGACGCCTGTTTTATTGCGAAACGTCACCCCGTTCTATCCCGCCCTGCCCCACCCTGCTCCGCTCCGTCCCATCCTGCCCCGCCCTGCTCCGCCCCGCCCCGCTTTTCCCCTCCCCGCCCCCGTTTGTCCCGCTTCCGCTCCCTGGCTCCGCCCTAGCCGCGAGTGCGTTCGCTCGTTGGCCGCCCTGCGCAACGGCTCCTCATGCGCCGTTTGCTTCTCTGTCACCCACAGGGGACGCGCTTGCCGACACGGGTACGTACAGGTAGAGGCGAGCGCGAAAGAGCCCATGCGTGGCGACGCGTGGGTGGCAGCGGCCGGCCGCCGGGGCGCGAGGGCGGTCGCAGGGCGAAAGGGAGAGAGCCGGCGCGAGGGCACAGGGCAGATAAGTGGTGCGGTCGCTGCCCGTCTCGGGGCTCCCAACCGCAGGGCGGGGGACCGACAGGTCGCAGGGGCCGACCCACGGTCGAGCACAGTAGCTTTAACAGCGCATGTACCACCATTTTAGATCTTGACACATTTACTGAACGTACGTTCTTCGAGTAAATAAATAAAAGTAACTTTCTGACTGTTGCCTAATTAAATGTCGTGTGAGTAAGAGTAGAACTCGCAACAGACTTCGCCGTTCAAGCATAAAACATCGCTTCCAGTATAATATAAGCCAGGTGTATAGATTTTGTTCGTTTTGTTGTTTATATGCCTTTAATAGCAATTCTTCAAACAATGTATGCCTTCAGTGAAATTCTTCATGTATCTTAATGTAACATTTCTGCATAACATTGTTAGTTCCGTTCCATAGATGGGAAGGATGTTTTCTGCTTAATCCAGAAAACTAGTTGTAGTGGAGGATTGCTTACACTTCTTGTTTTGCGGTCCGTGACCTGTCGCCGCCCTTGGGCTACACATTAGGGTATTTGGGCCCCGGTGGAGCCGGGCGGGCACGACTTCTCCGCGTGCGAGCGCGTAGTCTGCTGTGTGTGTTGTGCGTAGGTGACGTAGCGCCCGCGCCTGACGTAACGTTTGTTGTCCCGCAGGGCCGACGGTGGTGCCGCAGTACTACGGCGTGGCGCCGTGGGGCGTGTACCCGGCCAACCTCATCCAGCAGGGCGCGGCGGCGGCGGCCGCGGCCCAGCAGCGCCGGCCGCTCACGCCGTCGTCCGCGGCCGCCGAGCTGCCCACCTCCACGCCCAGCCTCACGGCCGCGCAGGTCGCCAACGTGAGTACGCGCTGCTGTTGGCCTGAAGGTGGCCCCACACATTCGGCGTTCGCCGAGCAACGAGCCGAACTGCTCTCCCAATCCCGACCAGCTGATGTGTCCAAAAGACCGACACGGTGGGTAGGGCGAGCGCCGAATGTTTGCCACTCGGCAAATAACAAGCAATTCATCCACACTATTCGGGATTCGGCGGGTGGTTGCTCGCTGTTCGCCGAATAGTGAATGTGAGGAGCCGCCTTTACGCTGCAGCACTGGTCGCCAAATTTATGAAGCTTGTGAGCAATCATACAGCTTTTCATCCTACTGTGCGCCACCAAGAAACCTAGACAGAAAAATTTCAAATCTTAACATTTGTTTATTGTTTATAAGCGTACACTTCTATTCGATATGAAACAAATTTTAATAAAACTCTATACAAAAAATGATTGAAATGGAATTGAATTTTACAAAAAATTGGAATATAATTAGTAAGAAATTATAAATGTAATTATAATGACGTACGCTGATGTCGCTTCACTAGCCTCCTAAGCAAATAAATTGGAACTAAGTGCTCATCAACGGAAGTGGCGATTTAGCGATAAGAGCACGTTGCCGTTACAACGTATTATTGTAATGTACCGAAAGGTAATCTAGTGCAAATCGCCCTTAGTACTGAAACGTTAAATGATCACGGTGTTGACTATTAACTGTTTGCCTAGTTTCAAAAATATCACTTCCGTAATGCCGCTTTGAACGTAAAAAAGTTTCACAGTTTTGGCAGGTTAATTTAATTATTATATATCCAGCATTTCGTGTATCATTCACTCCGTGGTGATTGCCAATAAAATAAAAATAGTTCTCGCAACTGTTCTCTTTTTATATGCCACCTCGCTTTTACGTGCCACCAACCGTACCCGAGAAATGCCGTGGCCCGATAAACATTAAACATTGTGAGGGGCGTGACAGATTGGTTGTTGTCGAGCTGAATGGTGACAAATCGTGCTGTTTTCCAGTAAATACATCGATAGCCGCGATGCTTTCACACCTGTCATAGCTTTGGGTCGTATGGTAATATTGGGAAATGCCAAGAAGTTCTGTGTATGTGTATAAATGTTTTTTGGAAGAATATATAATGTAAGTTTTCTCAATACACATATTGGCGTTCAGTTACACCTATTATAAGTTAGGACGCGATTTTATGCAGTTTGTTTCGTTTGTGTTTTGCGCTGAAATCGCAAAGTAAATCCTGTTAGTAACAGAAAATTTCATAATGGTTGCAGACGGCAAATAAGTCGGCAATCACATGTTTACATAGTTCACATAATTCTGTCTCTCATGTGGAACATGAGCTCCAATTCGGGAGGTAGGCTCCTTCAACTTTTACGTATTAAAAGTATGTCTGTAGTTAAATTTACTCCTTTATTGCAACGATGTATCAGAAATTCGAACCATCTCTATGATAGAATGAAAAAGTGAAAATAAAAAGCCCCTTACTAGAAGGCATTTCTCTATATCAATATTTTAATTCTAGAGGTTAAAAGAAAAGCAAGCGTTATCTCTCTCCCACATCAGAGACTTGAAATGTTTTGACGTATTTCGTATCTCGGACTTCCGCGTGGAATCATCTTCACAAATAACATGATTAGGTTTACGTTAAAAAAATTATAGGTCCCGAAGATTAAGTGCGTGTCTGAGAAACAACGCAGCATTGGTTTGTGAGATAGTTGTAGCAGAAAAGTAGCTCCAACTCCCGCTGTCAGAATTACGTGTTGTATACGAGTATGCCGCTTCACGCGAACCATCTGTGCATCTCATGAAATATAGAAATGTGCAGCTCAGTAGCGTCTGATTCCGCCTGTGCTTGGCGCGACCCGTGGCTTTGCTGACGCGGCACGCGCTCCGCCTTGGCCTCCGCAGGTGCAGGGCCAGTACCAGGTGATCCCCGCCTACTACGACCAGAACGGCTCCATCGTGATGGGCAACGTGCGTGGCATCGGCAGCGCCACGCCCATGCGCCTCGTGTCGCCCGCGCCCGTCATCGTCAACGCGGCCGGCACGCCAGGTAAGTGGCGCTCCGCCATTGCACTTCACACCCCTCCCCTCTCCCTACCCCCTAAATGCGTTTCAAATAATAAAAGAAATTTTAAAACCTATCAAGTTCCACTCCCTGGAATGGATGTTCATAATGGGAATACTCTTTTGGATGTCATGGGATCAATGAAGTCGTTTTGAATCAATTGAGTTGTATGTAATTAGGGTGGTGACGTTCTCGAAAATGGAAAAAATCAGGGAATCTGGAAGAATCGGTTGAAGTCAAGGTAGATTTTGAAATGGTGATACAACTAGATATTATTCCTTAAAAACTTGTACTGAATTGTTTGTTGTACAGTTTCTGTTTGTTTTGTACTTTATCATGGTGAGGTCAGAGGCCAGACAAATTAGTTTCAAGCTTGCTTTAAGGTTTTATTTAAATAGTGTGAAATACTCGATATCTTATCAGTAGATTTTTTTAATGTTCTGGAAAACCGGGAAAACTCAAAGAAATTTGTTTCGGGAAATCAGTGGTTACCCTGATAATACAAGTTGAGGTGGCGTTCATGGCTCTTATGCCACAACCATTCCTTGTCTTGGATCCGTCATTGCTCTGGAGTTGAAAATTTCGTAAATTGCATTTCAAAGCTTCACGACCGACTCAATCAAAAAATCTTCGTATTTGTCAGTTAGCCTTTTAGAAATGACATACTTTTATTCCCGCGACGCCCATTTACAGTTTGGAAAACAATTTTGGACTTTGATCGGTATTTCAATAACTGCAATTCTATTAGTGGTTTTGGTTTAAATTGTAGTGCAGTAGCCGCCCCCCCCCCCCCCCGCCATGACGTTTTCTCGCCAAGTTTTATATGTTCAATAACTCTTCCACCATCAAGTCCAAAGAATTTTTTGATCAGAATTACTCGAGAAGGGTAGGCACGTATGTTATTTAAAGACAAATAGGTGAAAGAACCCATACGGGATGAATAGGGCGAAATGCAGCGTGAAGGCTGAAGTTTCTGTATTGGTCAGTAGATTGCAGGCGATCTTCCGGACAGCCTCAGCATTTTCGCTTGGCGACGTGAATAGCGCCCAATCATAGCCGCAGTAACGTCGTTACAAGTACGTCACGAAGGGCAATCGACGGCACTGTCACTTAGCGACCAAATCCACCCTGTTGCTTCTCGGGTCCTCGCGTCCATCTGATGGGTGGGAAGGTTTTCGATTTTCTCGTCATCGGTGTTTCTAAACTTAACCTCGCACGGATGTGTTCTCACCTCTCGCCACACTCGTGTCAGTAAGGGGCAGTTCCTTCTTAAATCCTTCATTGCGTCTGTATTAAAAGCTAATATTTCGTCTAGTGTTTGCAGAGAAACTAGAGCCTCGTTGTTGAACGTAACATTTAATTTTCGAGAGTTAACAAGCCTTCTAAATTACTTCAACTGAACGTGACCTGTTTGTTGTTTTATTCATGAGCCGTGAATTGAAGTAGGAACACTGTCTGAAAGATTAAATATTTAGCTTCAAAACAAGCTTTTGGCATCTTTTAACGGAAAAGTAATAGTTACGTCATTTCAGAGTTGGAAGAAAATATATTTTTTTGTTTGTTAGGTCGCTTATTACCGAGTAAAATATCCCGTTCGCGCGTGCAACCTTGGGAAGTCGTTTCACCTGTTGCCCGGAGAGACAGCCGCGCTCGCCATTTTATGCGCGCCAAGCTGTTTTGGAGAAACTTGCAGTAGTTTGGAATTCCGGGAAGATATAACTCCGGCGGCCGCAAGTGCCGGGGCCAAACGGGCCCGCTCCCCGCTCTTCCGGAGTTGCGAACTCTTAATGGCCCCGTCGGCGGTCGCAGCGCCTCGCGCCACGCTCGGACAACCCTCGAAGACGACAGAAAAGGACTAGCGGGACTTAAAGAAGCAAAAGGAGAATTGAGAATATTACTTCACTACAATTTCATTTATAAATAGATAAATTCATAAACAGAATATATCTAAGCAAAACTCTTACAGTAATATTTCCGTACCAATACTACTTTTCCTTTTAAAATAAGTTTGATTTGAAACTACATACCAGCGTTAAAAACAGTAACTATACCGCGATTTTCTTTTTATCTTTGCCCTTGACAGGAATCAGCTGTTTCGCTGCCATCCAATCGGGAGCTTATATTTCGCTACAGTGACGTTTAAGCTCCCGATTGAATGAAACCGTGAACAGATTATTCCTGTCAGGGGCGAAGTTAGGAAAATCGCAGTATAGTCGAAATGCAGAGATGCTTTGAGGGTAAACGACAAGAACGATTGCTACGGGTGGCCGAGGTGCCCTTCAGTTGGCTTGCTTTCGTTAGAATCGCGGGCTTCCTCCTTTTCTGCTTTGTCGCGTTGCGCGGTCGCTTGGCGAGCAGCGTCCGTGCGGCGCGCGTTGACCGGGCGCTTTGCGCGCGTGCTGACCTTGCAGGCAGGTTGCTAGGAAACCAGCCGCAGCAGATCGCCACCCCGCCGGCCGCCGCGTCGCTCTACAACAGCAGCCAGCAGCCGTCGCTGTACAGCTCGGCGCAGTCCAACGGCACTGCCATCGGAGGTGAGCGCTGGGCGCCGCGTGGCCCTGCCCCGGACGCCGTCCGGCCGGGAAGCGGGCGCGTGCGTGCGTGTGTGTGTTTGTTGGGTGTGTGTGCGCCCCGCCCCCTCCCTGTTGGGGAGCGAGAGGGCGGCCGGGCGAGGTGGATGGGGTGGGGCCGAGAGCGCGCCTGGACCGCGCCCGGCCCCTCTGCCTCCCCGCTCGCCCTCTCTCCTACTCTGGTTGTTTCCAAGCGCTCAATGTTCCGCCATAGTTGGTAGTATGACGTCGAGTAATTTCTCGCCCCCCAACAATTATTTAAGCCATGAACGTGTATGTTCGTTCCTAGGATTCTTCGAAATTTGTCGTTGCTGCGAGTGGTAGCAAATTTCACGTTGGTATTATTTTGCCATGCGTGACTGCTAAACCGTTGGTTAACTTGACTGTCAGTGGGTAGAGAACTATTTGCCCGAGTGGAGAGCAACCAGAGCATACCTCATACTAACACGGTCGCCGGTGCGGCGCCGGCGAGTTGGGCTGAACTCCTGTTGCCAGCGCCCGCCCGGCCGCCACTAACCTGTCGCGTGTGCGTCTGTGTGTGGGGCTTTCGGGCTTGTGGCTCGCGATTAACCCCGCGCGGGAGCGGGAGGGCGCGGCCCCCGCCCGCCCTCCCTCCCGCGCCGCCCCCCCCGGGTTCGCCCACTGAGCGCCGGCCGTGGCGCCGCGTGTGTCTAGGGCTGCAGTCGGGCTCGGGCGTGGGTGGTGGGTTTGCCTCGCTGGCCAGCACCCTGGGCTACGGCAGCAGCAGCCTGGGCACGCTGGGCTCGCCCGCGCTGCCCTCGTCCCTGGGCTCAGGTGACTGTCCGACCGAGCGCGCGCCGGCCACCCGCCCGCAGCCGCGCCGCGCACGCCCACCCGCCCACCCGTTGAAGCAAGCCCCGCCTCCTCCCCGCCCTGCCCCGCCCTCGTCTCGTATCTTCTCCGCCTCCCCGATCTCTTCGCGCAATGTCTCTCACTCCACAACTCCCGTTGGAGTGTCAACGGAACCGCCCCCAATTCATTCGTTCAGAGGTAGAAAGCCGGCGGTATGCCCAGGCCGGTGTGTTGTCGCGATTGCGTCCAGTTATGAGAACTTTGAGGGTAACTTGGGCGCCCCGCCTCCACCCTGCCTTGCGCCTGCGTGCACGTGGGGACTAACGTGGGCTTGTTTCGACGGTGTGTGCTGTGTGCGTGCGAGTGCGTGCGGGCGGGCGGTCTCTTGCATGCCGCGGCCGCGGCGCCGCCCACCCAAAGCGAGAGCGGCGCCGCCACCGCAACTCTGGGCGTGGACTTCGGGCTGTAACCAACATGACCCTTACGACAACGCTATCTACTGCGGTGGGAATGTGAACGATTCTGATAGTTTTAATTCCATATCTTATTTGTTGGGGAGGGAGGATTTAATTCCTACATTATTGATAAATACTTTCAACTGCATATTTCCGTATATTTGCATCTGTGATTACATGTTTATACGCATTCGCTAGAAATACGAAAGAATTCGTAGATACTCAAGTTATTGAGGATTGTGTTAATATTCCTTTTCACTAGAAGTGAAGGATATTCTACCCCAACTAGCATTGGCTGACGCAATGCGCGCTCGGTATTGAATTGCTAATGTTAATATTGGGCGCATGTTGGTTACATACTAAAGTAACACGTCTGGTGCAGGAGCACCTTCATATTTGTTAACCGATAACAGTTGTAGTACATATTTTTGTAGCATTTTCTTGTATGTTTACCTTGTGTTCCTTTGCCCTGCCTGAAGAAAACAAAGGTTGGTTTTACATGTCGGTACTCTCGGTGGGCAATTACTGTGTGTGATGTGGGCAGATGCATGACTGTTTAATAAAGACGTAACCATGTGTTGTAAATAGATGTAGAAATATATGTTCAGTGGTGACATTAGCCGCCTATGTATGTTATTTGTTGCATGTATGTTTCGAAACATAGGTTTACATGAAGGAAAATGAGTACATTGTAAAAATTATGAGAACTATATCAATTTTTATGTAAGTTTTAATTTTTATTTTCTTCAAATTGTAATTTTCGGGATGAGAATTCCCCAAGTTTTTTAACTCCCTTTCAAATTGGGTATAAAGTGAAGTCGTACGTGAGTATCCCGGTAACGTGTGCTAAGGAAGATAACCTTGTTGATGATAAAGTTTCTCAGTCAGTTGCCTTACGGATAGACATAAAAATGCACGCTAAAAATAATTTAATTGGGATATTATTTGTTGTGTAGATTGCCCGTATAGAAACGTTTGGCGACTCTTGACCTGGGATGACTTGAAAGCTCGAAAATCATAAAAAAGGATGCGAGTATGTAAGTTCATTGGGGGCAAATCGCTTTTCATATTTTACCAGTCCTGACGTGAACGAGTCAGAAGCTGCAGGGCTCAAACCACTTGTTAGATAATGTCTACCTTTTGCCGCAAGACTACGTGACAAAAATATTCCTAATTTTCCAATTCGAATGTGGACACCTCTCGCCTGCGTAGATTGATTGCTTCGGAAAGCGAAAAGTGAAACGGTAACATTCATCACGCGTATGCTACCGACGACATCCGCTAAGCGGGAGCCCCCAAAAAAACCTGTCGGCCCGTTCCGAATATATGGTGAGTGGTGACACGAAGTGATATGCGCGTTAATTTCGCTACTCCTCGCTCGGCCGCGTGCGCCCGAGCGCTTCGGAGGCGTTGGCCCGCTCCATCTCCGCGCGCCGCTGACAAATGGCTGGCTGGCGGGAGGGGGCGGGGCGGGGGCGATTGGCCAGCGGCGGGGGAAACAATAGCCGCCCGCGGGCGTGGCCGTTATTGGAATCCGAGCCGTTCGAGGCACGACGCGCGGCCCGCGCGTGGGCGTCCTTCCCGTGACGGATGGGATCGAATGGAAATGCTTCGCTTTCATATTTTCGGGCTACCCGGTGAATGGAACGCCTGCCCCCCCCCCTCCGCGCTTCCGTCATTTTCATGCGCTTGTAACCGGCCTTTGCGTTTTTGCGCGCGTACCTCGTGTGCTCTGCGGCAAATTGTTCACCGAACCCCCCGGGGAGTTTGTGACAGAATTCCTATTGTGAGTGACCGTGTGTGTCGCGTACTAGACTGGAAATTGCTGTTTAACGACCATTTATTTTAGGCGTGATCTTCGTTCATTCCTTTTAGTAGACGTAGTGTAGTGTGTGTGCGCGTCTTGAAAATATTGATAAGTACAAATATATTTTGAGATTTTTGACTTTCTTTGGCTTGAATAGACGGAGAGGAATGTTTAGATGCACGTAAAGTTCACTATGCAGAAATATCATCACAATGAATTTTAATAGATCTATAATAATGATTGGAATATGTTTTGTGGCGTCATTTGCCTGACTTAGTTCATCAACTATGTGACGTTTCTTCTTGGTAAGGAAAGATTCGTCAGAATTGTGGTTCTCTTCAAAAGACACCAAACGCGATGCTGAAATAACATTATGGGCAGCTTTGTGGGTGAAAGTGCCAATTGTGTCATTCCTCGTACTCTTGAAGACAGTGGTACAGTGGTTACAAGTTCATTGGCATTATAATAATAATAATAATAACCGAATTTCATTGACCTATCCTCTCGAGTATCCACACTATTTATATTACGAGGTCAAGATCCACAGAATGTTACAAGTTCTATATCCGCCCTCAAATTATAATTTGCAACGAGCACTTGAGTTGATTTTCCTGCGAATGAAAGTGAAAAAGCACCCGGTCGTTTGAAGAGAAACACAATTCCAGTGGTCGCGGGGACGGGCGAGCGAGCGCCGCCCGTGGCCCCGCACACCTGTTGCTCGGCTGGGCGCGCGCGGCCCAGGGCGGCGCAGGGCGGCGCGGCGCTGACCGCTGCTTGTCGACAGGGCTGGGGCTGGGCAGCGGCGGCTCCGGACGGCGGGACTCCTTCGACCGCAGCACGTCCGCCTTCTCCCCGTCGCTGGACTACGCGCGCGGCAAGTGGCCCCAGAACTACGGCGCTCTGGGTGAGGACCAGCAGAGCAAACTGCACAGCATTTGGGTCGTGCCCCGAGGTAGGCCGCCCCGCCCCCCTTAGCCCGCTCCTCGCCTCTTCCTTCGCCTCGAAATCTCGTTAGCGCCGCTCCTTCCGCCCACCCTCTCCAGCGCGCGCGCTCGCCGATCTTGCGTCGGCGCAGCTTGAACTGAAGGCGCGACGTTTGGATGCTTTTGAATTTGGCGCCCTCTAACTTAGGAATCCGTTTAACTTTGTTGAGCCGATTCTTGCAAAATCATTCTATAACATTATTTTCAAGAGAATAATTACATGCATATTATTAAAATACAAGTGATATGTCACGGGCGTGATATGTACTCCTTAGCTGTCAGTTAAGTTTGATTAATCTCCTGTTCTACTCGTATAAAAGTTCATAGAGAATAAGTGAAAAAAAATCCCAAATTTGTTAGTTTGGTACTCGTAGATCGGTCGATAATCGACTAGTATCCCCTGAATGACATTCCATTGTATACTTGAATTTCAGAATCACATTTTAAGCATCCTTGAGCTCGCATAAACGTTCCGTCACAAGTAATTCTTGTCGATAAGCGTCATGATTCAACTGCCGAGAGCTTGCTTCGTCCTCCCTTGTGCTCGAGAGCGACTTGTGTGTCAGCCCTCATTCTGAGACTAACATCGAAACGTGCCCTCGTTAAAAGAGCTGACGTTCCGCGGCGGAGCGCGTTGAGCCAGGTCGAGTGGCCTTGCGCGCGGGAGGACGGACACTCGCGGCGCGGCGCGGCGGGGCGAGTGGCGCGGCCCGCGGTAACGAGATTTCGCGACGGCGGCACTGCGCGCGCGCGCACGCACCAAGAAGCGCGCCACTGCTCTCGACTCCAGCTGGACAGGGCGCAGCCCGAGGGGCAACGTGTTCAAGGCCGGCGGGACGGGACGGGAAACTACGCACTTCCGTGTGGTAGTCAGTAGTGCATCAGCGGCACCCTAGATTATTGTGGCCAAGTGATCTGTTGATTTTTTATTTTATTTTTTGATGTTTAATGTGCGTTTTGGGTTTTATTAGAACCTAATAGCTGTCATTAATTTCACAACAAAGTACCTTCAGAGGAAGTAATAAAAAAAAACAACTAAATTTTAGTCATATGTTAAAATGTGCCTAAGAGTGTTCCAAATTGAATGTTTGAAGGTTGATACGCCAACAAACTTCTATCCGTTATTTGTGACTTCGTAGCCCTGATAGCCATATTTTCGCTAAATTCGTTGGGGACGAATCAAGTTCGGTTTGGTCTCGCACATTTCCATCACTTGGACTTCATAAATAGTAAACTTTATTGGTATTTTTAAAGTTCACGCGTTTCGTGCCGGACGGTGTTTGTTGAAATGGAAATTATCGTAAAAGGGCGGTTTGTGCGCGGGTGGAAGCGAAGCGCCAGCTGAGTGGAGTCGAGTGGAGTGGCGCGCGCCCGGTGGCGGGGCGCGAGCTGCGAGCGCTGACGGGCGTCCGCCTCCGCTGCGCAGGCACCGTGACGGCGTCGCCGTCGCCGCTGGGGCTGGCGTCGGGGTCGCTGACGCCGCCGCCGGCGCTGGGGCGCGTCGGCCGGGCTGCAGCTGGGCGCGCTGGGCGGCGCCGGCGGGCGCGGGTGCTGAGCGCGGCGCCGGGCGCCGAGGCGGCCAAGTTCCGCAACGGCGGCGGGCGTGGGCGGCGTCGGCGGCGTGGCCGGGCTCGCCTCCAACGGCATGTTCGGCTCGTCGTCGTCGCTCTTCACCAAGCTGGGCGGCGGCGGCGCGGGGGCGCGCGCGGCGGCGGCCGCGGCTGCGGCGGCGGCGGGCGTCGCGCCCGGCGGCGACAAGCCGCCCGGCCGCAGCCGCCTGCTCGAGGACTTCAGGTGAGCGCCCACGGCCTTCTGCGGCCCTCCACATAGCACGTAACTTCAATATCCCCCTCCCGCAATGTTACAAGGGTAACTGGGAAAGCAAATGGACAAGCACACCTCTGAGTATCTTGGTGCAATCGTCACATGACAGCAACACACTCACTTCTGTTTTCCATCTTATCCATAATTTTTAATACAGTCGTATTAAAATTTTCTTTTTGTTTCTGCTTTATCCAGTGTACTTTGCATGGGAAAATAGTCTGTTCTCAGGTCTTTTGTTGTGGAAGGCAGGTTTCTGCCTTATCCAGGTTCCACCTTAGACAGGTTTTACTGTATTTGTATAAAATTAATAATTATTTTGGGATGCATTCCGGGACTTAAAATTTTATAAATAAAGTGTGTGCACACACAAAAACATGCAACAAACACGCACATACACACTTAGTTTAATGGATAAAGTTGATTTCTTCTGTCTGATTTGGCATCCATTCTGTTGCAGTATGTATTTTTTGTCGATGCATCAGCTGAGAAACCCATATCATCTATATATGCCGATGCAAATAGTGCCAAACAAAGCCTTTTGTAACAAATGAGAATATTCATGTTTCAAAGTGCACTGTTGGTCTCCATTGGAAACTACTATTGGTCTTTTACAAGCTAATGTCATTGCTAAATTGTTACTCTTCTTTTGAAAACTATTTAAAAAAGTAGTCTTTGGTCTCTGCTGCAAGTTTAGAAAACATCAGTTGTTCACTATTGCACAGTTTTTCACAAATTCATAGAGTTTGTAAGGGCCCATAAAATGCAACAACAATGCGCCTAAATAAAAAAGTCTCAAAAACCCTTAAAACTGTAACCCTCAAAGGATGAGAATTATTTTTCCTCAAAAATTTTGAATTTCTTTACATTTTTTAATTGAATCATTTTAGTTTAAGCCACAAAAAAAATGTTTTAAAAAATATTCCACATAGCTGTGAGGAGTAGGTATGTGTGACATTCGTCACACTCAGTCTTGGGGATGATAACTGTACTGGGAAGAAAAAGAGAGAATATTCAACAAGGGAAGTAATTATTTTCAAACATAGGCACTTATTCAGTACAATGGCTGGTAAGTGATCACAATATCAGTAGTAAACGAATTACATTTTCCTATTCAGTTCTTTTTAAAAAAATTTGATTTCAACAATCAGAGAATTAGTATTCATTTTTTGGGTGAAAACTGTACATTACCTTTCAAGCACAAACCATAATCGTATTTCATGCAGATTGATGCAAGGACACTTTTGCATCCATCATTCCCATATCATCTTTTTATTTTCCCCTTCCCCAAGTAGATGATCTGATTGATTGTAGCGAATGTTGTCCAAACCTCGCGTTGTCCTCTTCGACAACAGAGCTCTTAGACCTACAGCTTTGTTAGCAGCTTTGACTCTTGTGAGATGTGTGATGGCAATGTCTCTTCTGAAATCTTTTCCTTCCTGCCTTCTTGTAAATCTGCTGAGCAGTATTTATCACTTCACCTATGAGCCACATCAATATTGTCCTGTACCATTTCTTATCCCCGGTAGATATGCAACACTGATATCTTGATCCTTTCAATTGTCACCAACCATATTTGTATTGTACGTGTTACTAATGGCTGACTGAGTGACATTTGTATGTTGTTGGGTGGTGGGTGGTTTATTGTTGTTTGTTTCTCTCTCTCTCTCTTTTTCCTTCTTTTTTTTTCTTTTTTTTCCTTTTCTTCTTCTCTTTTGATGAATATCTCTTAACATACTTGACTGGAGATTCTCCGAGCAAAAATGATGCAACTACAACCACGTTTTTGTCCATCCATTTCTATGTAACTGGCTTCCAATGCATATTCCATTAGAAAAAACTCACCAATTGATTGCAGGTCATTTATCCAATGGTCTTCCTGTGTCATCATCACTGTCTTTGTCTGTTAGTTCGTTCGCAGGTGATGGTCCAATGAAAATGTCCTCTACTTTTATATTATCATCACCAACCACCATCACCAACAATGCTTTGAGTGTCTTCTTCAAGCAACTGACTTGAAAAGCAGTGGAGAAGGATGAGTGTGCCATGTACATCACATTGACCTTTTTTACACCTCCACAGCTTCCTGTATATTGAATAGCAAAATTAATAAAATTATTTTTATTGCTTTTAGAACTGTGATGGATATACCATTGAAATAAATTGATTTAATAACAATATAGGCTATGAATTCAATTTCCCAATGATCTGGGTCCATCAGGAAAAAATCACAATTTTATGAACAGCAGAAAAATATTATAACAACTTTCTCGGGAAAGATTACCTACTAAACTGACAAACCAAGATCCCTCTGTGACAATAATACATTGGCATGTACAGAATATCAACCTACAGCAACAGGAATTATATTTTGTCATAACTTGTTTACTGTGACGGAAATAGCATAACTGTCCTAGGAGGGTTAAATTCTTGGGTCCAAGATTTGGGGACTGTCAAGACCGCAGGATTTACAGCCAGAGAAAGCTCACTAGAGAATATTTATTTTGGAAAAATTCTTTGAGCATAATTGTGGTACAACAAATAGTATTCTCCCATTTGTAAAGAAATTCATTGTGTTGTTGGAATCTGTTTTTCATTTTAATATTCATAAACATTATTTTGTACTTGCATTCATTTCAAAGCAATCTTTACTTCACCTTAGTGTGTTTAACATAAAGCGTGTTAGTAATTTATATTTTCTCAAGAATTTGTAAATTGAAAGAAAGCTGTTTCACCATATGCTTTCAGTAAGAAAAAAGAATTATTTAGAAATAATCGACTTATCCACCCCTGCTAATATTGTTATGAAATAAAATGGTATTTGCCCTAAACTCCATTTTGTATTACATGTGTATTAAGCAAATTAGTAGGATACACCATCCTGTTTGTTAATAAGTTATTTTTGTGATCAGTATGTAGTGTTACCTATAAAAGCAAAAAACTAAACATTTTCATTTTTGTTTGTTTTTTAAAATCTCAGTTTCTTTTCAATTTTTAAAATTAAGTTAACTTTTATTGAGAAACATCATACAATTATGGAATTATTTTAGTTCTGTATGAGTTGTTTCTCCTAAAAGGGTTTACAAAAATGTTTCACAAAAAAGGGGAATAGAAATGCAAATAGATTGCAATATTGTACAACTAGCGCCGAATCCTCCATCTGGCCAAAGAGACCTGATGGTGGACTGACGTATGTTGTGTCTCACAGGAACAACCGTTTCCCCAGTCTGCAGCTGCGTGACTTGGTGAACCACATCGTGGAGTTCTCCCAGGACCAGCATGGATCTCGTTTCATCCAACAGAAGTTAGAACGAGCCACAGTTGCTGAGAAGCAAATGGTGTTTTCAGAAATCTTGGCGGCTGCCTACAATCTCATGACTGATGTATTCGGCAACTATGTCATACAGAAATTCTTTGAATTTGGAACACCAGAACAGAAAACAACTCTAGCTCAAAAGGTCAGTTATTTTTTGTAATGTTGAATAAAACTTCTCAAATAAACCCAGACCCAGATGATTCCTTTTGGTCTTCATGTTGACTAGTAATTTTCTCTGTTGAACTTCTTCAATTACAAGACATCTGAAGTGATAGCTCGGTAACTGAGTGTTTTTTGTGTGCAGGTACGTGGGCATGTGTTGCCTCTGGCTCTCCAGATGTATGGCTGCCGTGTAATACAGAAAGCTTTGGAGTCCATCTCTCCAGAGCAGCAACAAGAAATAGTGCGGGAACTTGATGGTCATGTGTTAAAGTGTGTTAAAGACCAGAATGGCAATCATGTTGTTCAGAAGTGCATTGAATGTGTGGATCCACATGCATTGCAGTTTATAATCAATGCTTTCTCAGGACAGGTACAGTTGCAAAAGTGAAATATTTTCATTTGATTCAATATTCAATTCGGTAAACCCTCTACAGATGTTTTATGAACATTTTTTATTCTTCAGGTATTTTCTCTTTCTACTCACCCATATGGGTGCCGTGTAATTCAGCGTATTTTGGAACATTGCACTATGGAGCAGACAGCACCCATCTTGGAAGAATTGCATCAGCACACTGAACAGTTGATTCAGGATCAATATGGAAACTATGTGATCCAGCATGTTTTAGGTGAGTCATTCCAGCAGAAATTAACATGTAAGAATAAAAGATTAATTTTGAAATATTTCTTGGACATTTTTGAAGCATCTTCAAAAAGATTATTATGTTGAATTGAGTAATGATTGTGATGTACTGAAAATGTAGATCATATTTTAGCTCATTCTGAACAGATTTAGTTTTCATTTCTGTCTTATCAACCTTTATTTGGACCAGGTGGAAAAACCTCAAATGTTTCTTCATTCTGTGATTAATTGTAAACAATTTTGTGTATTTTTTAAATTGAATTGCCCCATAATTTTGGGAATATGTTTATTAGCCCTTTTTTCTGTGTTTCTATAGAACATGGCAAGCCTGAAGATAAGCTACAGATTATTTTATCAGTGCGTGGAAAAGTACTGGTTTTATCCCAGCATAAATTTGCTTCCAATGTGGTCGAGAAGTGTGTGACTCATGCTACACGCAATGAACGAGGTGCCCTCATTGAAGAAGTGTGCAGTTTTAATGACAAGTAAGTCAGTCATTTTCTACAATGACTTGGTCTCTAGTTAATGGTGAATAACCTATGTTCAGCAAGCTTTCCTTGGGCATTTATGGGTTGTACAATGTACATTTGATTGATTTAAGCAATCTGAAAATATTGTTCAATTCAGGAGCCAAGTCATTGGGACAGGTAGCATGTAAACTAAGAATTTCTCAGCGTAGGGTAACCTTATTTGAAAACTCTTTAATGTTTATATCAGTGCAAATAGGGGTAATATTCACTGAAGTATATTTAGTGTATTTGGTGATAAAAGTAGTTCAATTGGAAATGTAAGGGACACTCACCCAAGGTGGATTCCTGTCAATTCACAATTCAGTAAAATATAATTCTTAGTTTTGCCTCATGACCAGAAAAATAGTTTCATAGTTTTGATTTATTTAGTCAAACTCAGTAAAAATCGTATGTGACGTAAAGAGAAGAAGATTATCTGCGCAGGTTTTCTTAACTAAACATTTTAAACTAAACATAAACTTCCTACTACTTCAGCATCAAAAATTTCCAAAAACGTATCATGTTACAAAATGATAACACTGATATGTGACAATTAACACACCTTAAATTAATTTTGTTCAGCATTTAGTATTTCCATTTCATATCCAGCATCACCAGAAATTCCTTTTATGTGCTACAGCATGAAATGTTATCTTTTTATGTGAACTAGATGTGGGAAAATATCTACTTTTCAGCTCTGAATAAACAAGGATTTGTTCTGTGCATTATTGGCAATTGTTATTTCAGAGAGATGAGAGTATCACTAGCTCTTATAAAATGTTAATCTAGTATACAATCTAATTCCAGCTTTTCGTAGCAAGCATGTTGTCAGATAGTTTTGAAGTCTCTAGAGCTTCAATTGTAGCCTGTGCAAGCTTCACTATTATGGGTGATAGGAAGTTTTCAAGCAGGCAATCCTTGCCTTGCAGGCTATTGTCACAGTTATATAACCATAGTGATAAACGGTTTTCATGGCTGTTGAATAAGTCATAATTAATGTCAGTGGAGATATAAAATATTTTGTGTATTAATAGAAATCACATAACCCAAATTTTCATCTGGGAAACAACACAGGTGGATTTAAATGTCATACATTTAATTTTAATGACT
Source organism: Acheta domesticus (assembly GCA_031308135.1). Classification (NCBI taxonomy): domain Eukaryota; kingdom Metazoa; phylum Arthropoda; class Insecta; order Orthoptera; family Gryllidae; genus Acheta; species Acheta domesticus. Next base: position 161,187,824 of record JAHLJT010002406.1, on the reverse strand, counting down.
TTCTCATGGTATTTAAATAAACATTTTGTGGTAACAGTACTTCCTATAAAAAAAAATTTTTAATCTCATTGTGGCTTTAGTTTTATCTAGGGCTACTTCTGCATCCCATACGATCATTGATATTATGAAATGAGATGCGAGTACTGTAGGATTCAAGCAGTTTTACTTACATGCATTTGTATCATAATTGATTTACATAATTTGTGTTTCTTCCAACAGTGCCCTGCACGTTATGATGAAGGACCAGTATGCCAACTACGTTGTACAAAAGATGATTGATGTCTCTGAGCCAACACAGCGCAAAGTGCTGATGCACAAAATCAGGCCTCATTTGAGTTCTCTGCGCAAGTACACATATGGGAAACACATCATTGCAAAGCTAGAAAAGTTTTTCATGAAATCCTCCCCGCCACAGATGGGCGTTGGGCAGGTGGTGGGTGTTGGGCCTGTGGGCACAGAGCTGGGTCCAATTGGACCCCCCAGTAATGGTGGTTTGTAAATCACCGGACTTGGGACTGCGGCGAGGAGCCTAGGTTGTGATGCTACCTGTGTTTGTGTGTGTGTGCGCGCGCGCTCATGGAGAAGGCAGTTGAAATCGCTGCTCGTGTTCATGGTCCATGGAGGATCAAGACATGAAGAAAACCTGATGAGCACTACATCCTTTTGCATCTCTGCCGCAGATGTCACCCTCAAGTCAAATCAATTGTATAAAGGTGTTTATTTTTAAGCAGTTGTAATTTTGGATAAATTTTCTGCCTCTTCTGGGTCCATGCCTCTTCAGGTGTTGCACTGTAGTAGCAGCTTCCTGGGGACCCAGTCATTGCACAGGGAAAGTTTAGAATTTCAGGTACATGAATTTTAACAATTTCTTTCTTTGTGAAGGACAAATTCATAATTCATGTGTTTTTGTTGGGTTTACATCATTGTACTTTTTCTCTGTAAATGTGTATTACTGAGCAGGTTTATATTATGGGAAGTGCATAATTTCTGTGTTGTATATTGTATAATCTCAGAGTATCACCATAGCTTTGGAGGCAAGCATGTGTACATAATAACAGGATTAGAACCTGTGTAATTTAGGTCCAGTGAGGCAACTTGTCAGAATTTTTTTTATTCAGCTTCATTAGCTGTTCCTTTGTAGAGGTGTAAAGATAATTGATTTGGAAAGAAATATTCACTGGTCATGAGAATGGTATGTTGCAAATCAATATTAAATCTGTTGATTTTTTTTTTTCACTTGATGGTATGGCCGTGAGAGGAGGAGCTTGAGTAGGAGATCTGCGAGGTGGTACTGGCATCAACGCCTTTGTGGAAGTGGGACCCTGAATGATATGAGGGAATGGACAGTTCAAAGGTTACACCCACGGCCCCAGTGAATCTGTAGGTACTTTGCCAAGTGATTGTTTAGCCAGAGAACATGATTGTGGAGAGAGAGAGAGAGAGAGAGAGAGAGTACTTCCCACTGTATATACTGAGAAGGGGTAGGTTCCCTTGAGTGTATCTTTCGGTAATAATTTTTTTTTTCCCCTTTTTTTTATTTGTATATTTTGAATGTTTCATTGATTATTGTACAGTTAATATTATTGTGATATTTATCTCTGTGGCTCTGTGGTGTGTCTTTGGACTGATGCCAAAAAAAAAAATAGGAGGGGTTCCAGATCCCTTAAAGAAATACTTTTTGTGTGTGTGTGTGTCCATTTTTTGGAAAGTGTTTGGAAATAATGCAGGAAGGAGAGGGCAGTTGCCAAATTCTTGTTCACTGTTCATCGATGCATTAAAGATCAGAGCCACTTGTTAACAGACTGAGGGGCTCTTATCATTTCTACTGTCTGTGGTGATGAGAACAAAAGTTAACTCCCCCAGAAGGATGATCAAATTGTGATACACCCCTCAGGTAATAGTTACTAAGGGATTTTAAATATTTAATTAAAATGAAAGTTGAAAAAAACTACTGTTTGTAGAAAACTTGTAATTGCACTAAAGTGTGTAAATACTGGAGATCCATGCAGTATGTACCTTCTTGCAAGATTAACTTTCAACACTTAATGGGGCAAAAATGAACCAGTTTTATTCTGAATAAAATGTAAAATAATGGTTGTATCACTGCTGATTTCTGCATTTTCCAAAAAAACTAAATATGCAAAAAGATATACATAATATACATAGACCTTCAATGATGTACATTAATTATACAGATTCTGTGTATAAATCAAATACCATTGCTAACTTTTTAAAAAGAATTTCTATAACAGTTGTGTACAAACGTGACAGGAGGAAGTACATAGGTGAAAATACTTGTACAGTTTTGTTTAAACATGATGTTGATAAATTGTTTTATTGAACAAAGTGTAAATTTCTCTTTCATGCTGCTACAAGAACTGATAAAATTCAGGGTTTGCTATCACTACTGAGTACCATCATTCTCCTGCCTGTAGAATAATGCAAGCAATTTCACTTGCATAGTGTATATGAATTATTTACTGTATTTTGTTTAATTTGTAATTGAAGTGTGTGAGAAGGTAAGATTTAGTTTTGTGTAGTGTGAGACACACTTGTATTTTGTTTGAACATAAATGCAAAGAACAAGGCTTAGTAGGTTGTTTTTAGAAATTGCTATTGTAGAAATTGAAAGTTCGAAGTTTACTGCTTTATTGCTCAATTTCTGAGGAAATGAATGGGGGAACCATTTAAAATATGCTCTTTTTTTTCTTTCTTTTCTTTTCTTTTTTATGATCATGACACTCCCTGCTGTCCGCTTGGGGCACGTTGTTAGGAAAGACATTTTATCACAATAATTTTGACCTATTTGTTCAAATGCAGATACGATCTCCTACTTAATCCCCCACTATCAAATCCATTTAATAGACAATTTGGAAAATATAGAAAATTTGTAAATACACTCCAGTTATGTATGCAAAACACGTTTTGTTTTGTGTGCAAGAGCATTTCAGCGTTGCATTAGGGCTTGATGTGTAGGTGTGTATATTTTGAGGGGTGGCTGGATGGAGATTCAAGGCATGGCTGTGGTGTGCAGAGGGATGTGTACAGGCCGGATGTTAAAACATTTCCACTTTCAGAAAATTTTATTTCCCAAGGTTTGGAAGTCTGCGCTTTATGCAGCACATGATCATCTTTACAATAATTGTATATTGATATGAATATTTGTGGTCATTTCCAAAAGGAAAAATACATTGCATCCTTCATCATGTAAAAATTTTGCAATCAATCGCAACACAGTAGTAAAGTAAATGAAATAATTTTCAGCTACTTTGAACATACTTTTTTGACGAACTTGTAAAGTGTACAGGCAAACAAAAGAAATTGAGGAGTCAAATTAAGCTATTTTTCTTATGGAGTTGAATAATGAATAGTATGATGGACACATAATCTTCCTTCCCCTTTGTGACACAAGCTATTTGTGGTCAACACAGCCTCCCCGACCCATTTCTAGCACTTTTAAGGTGTCAGTGGATGTAATTAATTATAAAATCCCATTATGATACACAAGTTGCTGTACTAATGTAGAAACATGTTTCAATATTCACAACTTTACCTTTGCATTTATAAACATACGAAGCATACGTACACACTCGAAAAACTATTAAATGTATAGTATATTGTAATTAAATGAACATATAATTTTTAATTGTGACTTGGAGGTCTTTGCCATATATAATGCAAAAAGACCTTTCAATTTGTTTCATGTTGTGAGGTCATGATTTTTATATAAATATATAATATTATTGTGTATACATAAATGTGAAGAATCTTTGCACACCTATCTTTTGTCTTTTTTTAGCTTGTGTTCAGATCTAATTTCTTATTATTCTTTTGTTATGCAATGAGATTCAGGCTAGAAGATTTAACAATGAAATTTTTTTCTTGGCCTTAACCCATGTATGAAAATCATTTTTGATATACTTTGTTTCTTGTTGACATTTCTTTTGGGTGTTGTTTATGGTGTTCACATTTTCTGCAGTCACCTTCTCGTTATTAGAACCTTGTGTGTCCACACACTTACGCATTCTGCATAGGTACTGAGGGGCCCATACATATATCTCATTGGTGTGGCCACATAATGAATTTGCCTAGGAATGAATTCCTAGCCATCTGTCAGCCTCTTGGTCACTGTGCAGTGATAAGCTCTAGATATGTTTAGTGTATGGATCTGTATTGTCTTGATGGTATCTTTATCATTCTTAATATTAATATGTGTGGAAGATATCTGTCATGTTTTGTATGTGGATGATGGCAGGTCTTGATATGTGATAGGGTTATTGTTTAAAGTTTTCATTTTCAGTGTATTGTTTTTTTGTACATTTGTAGAGTTTGGGATGTGAGGAGATTGTTTATATTATAAAACACTCCCAAGGCAATCTATATCGCTATCTGTTGGCTCCTTGGAGCTTTTCCCCTAGGGTCCAAAACCAAATATATAAATATTTATACATATGTGTAAAATGATCCTACGATGATGGACCAATGTACATAGATATTGTGTAGTTACAAAATGATTATTAGCCCTGACATGATCAAAATATTCGCGTACATTCCCTGCATTATATGGAGGCTTAGGTGGTTTGGGGTTTAACTTGCTGCATTTGTGCTAAGTGGTAGTGGGGCTGTGAACAAGCTTTTAATGACGCCAGCCCCATTGCACTGCCACCACCTGTCTGCGCCAATGAGGCCGGTCTGGCGCTTGGGGAATCTCCTCAAGCATGCTCAATCCCTGAACAATCGTGTACAATGTATAATTGTGTTTTTTAAAAATCGTGCGTGGTACATACGAGTACTTCCTACTCCCCTGTATACAAACCATCCCCTTCCTCAATCCTTGAACTTGTAAATGTGTTACATACTACTGTATTTCTACTGTAAACATTTTTATAAAAAGTGTAAAACCTGTAGAGTGAAAAACAAGGAATTGTACAGTGATAATAAGTATTTATTTTTTGTACATGTTTGGTATAAAGTTTGTATCTGACCTTTTCTTTTTGTATCTACTTAAAAGCACTGTCTGTCTATACGTGGTTTGTACATATCAGTGATTTCTTGTGTGTTGGGGATAGCACTAGGGTGTAGCTTCCCCGTGTGCCAGACTGTACGTGGTTAGTGGGCAGGTCTTTCGCGTCCCACCACTCCCGTCCACTCTTTGGCAGATAAAGTCTGCACTAGGTCCGCTAAATGAGCATTAGCTCATGAACTTTGGCTATGTTGAAATCAGAAGCGACCCCATTTGTGTGCAGGCAAGCCTGGGTGACCAAGGCATATGGGGATATAGATTGCTTCCTGAACTGTTATCACTGCTTTTATGTTTAAGTTATCATGATTAACATACTTTACTTTCCTAAGGTGTAATATAATTCACAAGCACTATTTGTTTATTGTGCATTATTGTAACATCCACAGTAGGTCAGATAAACATTTTTCATATATATTTGCTGCATGTATTTTCTACAAAACAATTAACTGTAGTATAATAATTATACATATGTATGGTATAAATGTGTGAACAGAAATGAAACAGTCGTTTTAAATAAGAATTCTGTTTGTGTTCAAAATATGGCTGAGGATTAATTAATTTCTGAAACCAAAATTTCCACTCCTTTTCCTAGTTTTTATCAAATTGAGTGCTGACACATTTGATCTCAGTGCTGTGAATAAATTGAAGTTTTAAGTTCAAGGTCAAGTTTATCATAGTGTGTGGATTAAGAAGGTATACTACCTATGAAGAGAAAAAACATGTTTTCAATACCAATACTTTGTGAACTGCTTTGCTTCCACTTCAACTTCACAGCACATTTGCCACATTGTCCTAGACAGGTGATAGGATGACAATCACCTTCTCTACGAATTATTTCTTGAGGTCACACAGTTTCCGCAGCCTTCTGGTTATTGTGCATTACTGCGGAGCACAGATCTTGTAAATATCCTTGCATTTGTAGTGCATTCAATCCTTGGCAGTGTGTGTGGCCTCGGAGCTTGTGTCTGGGAACAAGGCCTCTAGTTCTGTACATAAAGCTAGGCACCCGATCATTTTGTACAACCAATTGTGTCTTCACATAAACCTCAGCCTAGAAATAAGTTATTTGTGTGCATGAACTTCAAATTGTGATGTGTGCACATGAGTATAGACAGCGGGATTACTAGATAGTTATCATTATTATACATGATATATAAATATATACATATTATATATATATATTAAAAAGTTTTGTGAAAGACTGATGTACATGATTTAAAAAACAGAAACCTACATATTGCAAAAAGCAAGATGTGAATCTTAAGTAATCGCATTTGTATAATGTATGTATGTATGTACGACATGGTTGGTTGCACAGAAATCGATGTTTATAACCTGTATAAAATCAAGTACATAAGAGAATTTTTAAGAAAAGCTTCTATGAGAAATTTAGGCTGTTTTGTACCTATACATATTATATATATAATATACATACATATACATAATTCTTTGTCCATTCCTTCTAAATGCAAGCTGTTGGATGAATTAGGAAGCTTGCTTCCTTTGAATTTGTTTGCTATTTGGAATTTAACTTGCACTTCAATGCCTGTGAACAGATGCAGCCCCTTTTAATGAATGGCTTGTGTATCCAAGCACTGGTATCTTGAAATATATATATTATTGTGTATGTATGAAAACATTCTACCAAATTACCGTGTTTTATAAATGGTCTTCTCAATTCGGTAGCAGGGTTACATTTAAATGCAGAATAAAATTCGAAGTCTCACTGTGCTGTTAGCTGTGTAGTTAGACTTGAGGTGGATCCCAGCTTTGACAGAACGTACATACCCTGCAGGCCCAATCACATTTGGGCCCTTGCTTGTCGCGGAGAGTGAGGACTGAGCAAAATTTTTGTGTTCTTGTTTCAGTGAAACATCATTCAGTACAGCTACGGTGTTCACAAATAAAACAGTGAGGTCTTTCTTTCACCATGTAAATTTTAGCATCTATCTTTGGCTTATCTCTGATTCTAAATGCTTAATTGCACTTGCCAAAAATCCCACATCCCAAAATAAAATAAAAACCTTGCTCTTCATTCTGAAATTAAGACATGGGGAAAACAGACTCGTTCTGTGAAGTGGTGATCTGCCTTCCAAATACTATGTGAAGTGATTTTTTATTAGCTTACAACTTCATAAATGATTTTCACGTTTAATGGAGAGTAAATGTAGTCCATAGAATAGCCCTCCCACTTTGGTTTGTGTGTTTTTATTAAATAAACTTTTTTACTGTTATTTATCGCTGAAGCGTTTGTAGTTACTACCATCGTCTTGCATGACCTCTAGTGACTTTAGTAGTTTTTCTTTTTTACATTCGAAGTTATTTGTAGATGTACAAGCTTGTGAAGGAAGTGTATTATAATGTTTACGAGTTTCCTGGCCCGCGTGATCTCCCTTGTGGTGGTCTGCGGGTAGCGCGCGACGCCTCGTCTCCCGCTGTCTTGTGTTGGCGTTGTCGGGCCGTGCGGATGCCCTTCCCGCTAGCGTAACCGTACGTTTATATATTAATCTCTGTAGAAATTGAATAATAAAATGAAAAAATCACTTAAATAACTTGTATATGGTTGTACAAAATGTAATGATTTACTTGTGAGAATAATAAACACTTTCTGTAATGAGAATCTGAATTGGAGCGTTTATGATGCGAAAACCTTGTGTCCCGAGTTAAGCTCTCAGAACATGATTTGATTTGTGAGGTTTTGTATATATAGCTCGCCTAACTTGGGATCTTGAACGGCGCAACATGAACTAGGAGAAGGGGGGATAGTTGTTAGAAGGGCCGGAGCAGTATCTCGTGCGCCCCGCGGTGAGGGAACCGCTGCAAATTCCATAAAAACAATAGGGAAGCCCGAGAAGGCGGACAAATGCCGTATACGTCGTACAGGAGACAGCAGTGGTGTATACTGCTTTCATGCCCTGGGCTACCGCCGACTTAAAAAATAATTTTTGACTATACATAATCTTTGATTATGTAGTTTGCACTATTTTCATTATATAACATTTCTTATTTGTATTACACAGTATTATTATATAATTCTATATATAAAATTGTTTGCTATGACATTTTTAAAGTATCTTACCGAACTGACAATAGTTAATTTTGACACATACCTCATACATAATATAGAATGTATATGTACACTCACCACCAAACGTGTATGTCTTGCACAAAAGCGCACATCTAATTTACTCTGTCCGTTTACTGCCCACTGCCTCCGAACTGCTCCCAGCGTGTCAAGAAACCGCTCGGGAAATCGGCACACTGAGCCCTTGGCTGGCCCATATCTTACCGGTAGAGATATGCAACGAACGCGCGCCGTGTGAGTACCGCTGGGTGCTACTGGTTTCTTCTGCGTTACCACCTCTAAGAGGACTGATGCGCCGACGACCGAGCGATTTAATACAGATCTTAACGGAACAGATTATACAGAATCTTGAATGTGGCCTATAATTATTTTTAATATGATTTATCTTGACATTTTTGTTCTCGTAATTTTCTCGGGCTACCGCTGATAGCCCACAGTATACGAGACTGCGACTGTATTCTCTTAGCCTGTAACCCTTTCTGCAAGCTGTAATTTTGACAGAAACTCTCCTTTTTAAAGCTCTAGTCCCGAGTCTACCTACCTGTTATCGAATCGTGTGATATTTTTTAAATTTATCTTGCGTTAAAAACTGTGTGACGGGCTACGGAGTGAAGTGAATCCTGTGATCCATACGCTAGTTGAATTTTGAATTAAAAAAAATAGCTTTTTTTATTATTATTATTTTATTTTTTTTGCAAGGATTGTTAAAATATTCACTCCGATGTAATAAAATTATTTTCAAGGGTAAATCAGCTATATATTTGGTCTCTTTTCCAGTGGCGTAGCGTGACTCGCGTGTTTGGGGATGCTCAACAATAACGCCAAAAGAACACATCATGGTCTTTAATGTTTTCTAGAATCTATGTTATCAAAACAAATTTTACAATACTTCAAAAGATTTATGTCAGGAGACTTCTTGAAAGGAAATTATGCAATGGCTCAGTTTTAATTCTAATGCGCGATTGGCAATGAGATCACTTGTGAATTTATACATTTCAGATCAAAATAATATTTAATATAATTAAGGAAGAATTCATCTTCTTAGATATTAAGAATTAGTATCTTAGGCAAACACTATTTCTCCTGTTTATGCCCACGACCAAGCAGAGAATCCCAAGTGAGAAAGAAAATATTTCACTGATGTCAAGTGTGCTGTGCTCTCGTGCACAAACGGGCAATTCTCATACGCCACTTTGCTCAGTCGTACGCTAGCGTACGAAACTCGCGTATCTCTTGGGGAGGAGGGGAGGGGGGAACCTCGCCGTCTGCGCATGCGTCATTGCCCGTCGCAATCTTGTGGCAGACGCTAGGAGCATTTTAGCATCCAAGCAATCGGAGGCCAGCTTGTAATAACGCGCCGAATTCAATCTTAGGAAATCACATAAAATTAATACAAAACGTGTTTCGCTCAACGGACTACTTGTAAGTTTATCGATACAATATTTAGGTTTCTTTGATTAATATTTTACGTGGGGATGCTCAGCATCTTAGCGTCCCCTGACGCTACGCCACTGCGAGTCTTTTCCCTCATCGTGTCCTTCCTGCCACGACAACTTTGTGAACGATAATTTGAATAACGATATTTCCCATGAATTCTAGAAGACGTGCAGGTATAATGAAGTTACATTATAATGATATTGTTTGTCGGACTTCAGTGAACCCCCGAACACGAGGGTACTCGCGCTAATATCTTTGGACGTTATAGTAGAGCGCGAAGATCGGTGACAAGCAGTACTGCATTCCAAATTGAATTTCTCGTAACATCTGTTGTCCATTCTTCCTGGCCACGAGAATGAGAATCCTGTCGCACACGTGCTCTCTGAACTTTGCTTTGCCAGCTCTCCTTCCACGTTCTGTTTCCCTTCCTTGGTCAGCGAGATTGGAAAGACAACGCTGATTTGATCGCCCGAAGGCCCGTCACTGAGAAATTCGCTGCTTCCACTCGTTTCTCTTTCAATCCGCCCGAATTAAACTAGTTCGCCGCTACAGAATTGGGAAACGATTAGAAGTGCAGCAGTAGTTATTTGGTGCCTCGAACTTTCCGACGGAATTGATCTTAAACATGTTTCTGGTATAAGAGATGAGAAATGTACACTTTTGATCACGACACACATATAACTTCAGGAATTCAACAAAAGCGGGTACCAAAGTCAATAGCTATCGGCGAATTTTGAACGACAATTGAAAAATGCCATAAACAAATCTAAAATAACAGCTTTTCTTGTGTAGCTAAAGGATAGATAACAGTTGCAACAGTATTCAGGAAATGATAATTACTGTAAATTACAAACCTTAATCGAATGTTTGAACTCGATCCTTTTCAAATGAATGTGGATTATCAGTTTTCGTGCCCGAGGTAAACTCGGACCCCACGACCTGGGATACTCGCAAGTACGTACAAGATAAGATTTGATAAGAGGTAAAATGTTCCTTTTTTTGCGGAAAATATGCAAAAACATTGTTGATAAATGTTGAAAAATAAAATTCCTTGCATTGAACATATGAAATCATTTTTATAAGGGAGTTATTTAAGAAATTGCTTTGCCGCCAATAATTTTAAAAGGGTTAATTTTATAGCAAAATCTTGTATGAACTTGTTTATAGTAAATTTGATCTTCTTTCATTTTGTGAAGAGCATAATTTTTGGTAGGATTTATAGTTATGGAGATTACAGCGCTCCCGTTACCTTCACAAAGACAGCTTGTCCCGTGTAGGAACAGAGCTCTCTACAAAGTGATGTCGAACATCCTCTGGAGCGGTAAGATGTCTCTCCTTATCCCTTGAGTACTATTATTTATATATTTGTCACGTACGTATCCCATAATGAGATCAAGCAAGAGAGGAAACACTTTAGCCAAACAAATAGCACAGAACGTTCTCGAAACTACAAACCTAACTAATAGCCAAGTTCGCGATGACATGATTAAGTTACGTGCAGGAGGGGGGGATTTTCGCCGAGAAAGGAACGGGACGTTGAAATTACGACGTCTAACAGATCTTTAGAGCAGGAATGTCGTCCCAGGGTTGCCAGAATGTGGAATTTTGTCCCCAAAATGTTTTTTTGTTTGTTTGTTTTCGTTGTGGAGAAAGAACGGGGAACGTAAGTGGACGGGGAAGTGTTTGGTGATTTTTTTGGGGGGGAAATTATATTCATCCGGAGTCGAGATAGAAATTTTATTCTCTCAATTATTACGAATAAAAAAGAAAGAATAGATGTTATTCTCTTATTTTTATCAAAATTAGAAAAATAAACGACGGCATAGAGAAAGAAATATATGAGAAAAACGAAAATATAGAGCTTCGAGCAGCTCAAAGGACAATGATTATTTGATTTGGATTTAAAGGAGACGGCCAATGGAAACGTCAGGGACAACTCATGTCGTTGTGTCATGTCTCTCGCATCTATTTTTACATAAATTTGGAGGATTGCAGAGAAGGTGGGCAATTTAGAGAATATTTTTCGTTTCAAAGTTGGAGAATTTTGATTCATTGGAGAGGGTATTTGGGAAAATTCCATAGTAGTGGTGGGGAAAGAGCTCGCAACACATCTGGTAACCCTGCGCCGTCCTTTTAAAACGGTTACAGCAAGAGAATTTAGATGAAAAATGTTCGCGGGAGATTACTAACTGTATTATGGCGAGTCTTTCTACGACGCTTTCAAGACGCGTGGCGGGTCACAGTGCTTGCGGCATTGAAAAGAACTACGCACGGTCCGCGTCACAGCGACACGTCACGAGCGCATTTCGGTGGCGTATGACCGCCGAAACTGGCGTACGCGAGGCGCCCATCAAAGCGCATGCCAATAATCGCACAAACAGAGCCTTGCCCAGGGGCGGATCCAGCCGTTTCTCTCTTTTTTTGGGGGGGGAGGACATCTTAGATTTTTGTTAAATAAAAAACATATTTGTTATTAAATTGTCTATTTTTATAGTGTTTTGTATGTGATACTATACAATATTTTTTAAAATAATTACACAATTCTAAGAAATATTTAAATAAATGTTCGCAAACAAACGTTTTTCTCTAGGCCTTTTTTTGGGGGGGAGGAGGCGTGGCCCCCATGCCGCCCCCCTAGATCCCCCATTGGCCTTGCCATAATAAGTGACAACCACATTGAACTGGACGATGAAGCCAACGGAATGAACGGAGGGCGTGAACCGGCTTTGGATATTGTGATGTAGCCTCTTACCTGTAATCCCTTTGTGGGTAATACAATACACGCCAGGTCCCAGATGTGGGCATGAGCGGGTGCGAGAGGCAGACGCAAAATTACATCGAGACGAGCAACATTGGACTGAGACGTAGAACAGAGGACGGGACATTTTAAATTGCATCGAGCATGTGAAAATTAGATCCAGACTGAAGACCCAAAATGGGAATTCCTCCCCCTTGTAATAGCATGTAAGTTTATTTTTAAGTGTGGCAGGTAAGTCTGTAAATGCATATGTACAGTTATATTTAGTGAACTATGTACTTTCTTCAAGAAAATAAATTTTTAAAAAAATCTTGCGTCATCACCCGCCTCAGAACTGCCTAGTTCCTACCCCTAAGCTCTCTTAACTGTCAACCCTTTGATTAGAAAAGCTTTGTGCACCGCGTCCAACTCCCGTGCGTGTATACAGTAGCCCTAATCTACAAATTTCATCAGGTGATCCACTACATAATTTGGCGCAACAACGTGTGTTTGTTTTCTCTTATCAGCCGGATCACTACAACGTCAATTTCTATTTTGTTTGAAATATTACTTTCTTCATATTGTGAAATACCTTCTATTTTTATGTACTTAATTATTTTCGTTGCCCGACCTGGGCAGGATATTTGTGAAATATTTACTTCCACTTAATTAATTTCGTTGCCCGACTGATATCACTTTTATCAATGTAATTAATCTCGACATACAACCTGTTACCTTTTTACCTGTAGTATGTGGACGTGTGTAGTGCGTGAAATTGCGATTCTTGGAAGTTCTGTTGATTGAAACCAATATTAAATTGATGGCAACTAACTACAAAATATCAGCCTTTTCTTTTTCAATAATAAGAATTTAACATTTATTCTGATACTGTTACAATTTATACTGAGCTCGTCAATGACGTATTCTAGTTTTCCTGTGTATAATAATTATAGTTCCGTACGGTTCCGATTAAATTTCATGGGCTTACTGTGGTCTTCGCGCTCTCGGATGATTTCGCAGATAACTTCCACATCTTGTGGCTCGATACCGTCCGTAGGATGACCTCGTTGATGTTCCTCTTATCGTAATCTTGCCTAGCGTCAAGATAGATTTGCGAAGGTTCCCGGAGTATTCTAAACTATTTTGTAATTTCATGAATATCAATAATTGCGAATAAATTATTTCGTGAGCGCGATTTTCCCTGTTTGTACTTCGGATAAACATCTACACGGGACTGTCTTATCCAATCCAACTTGCTAACAATCATCTACGGATCTATCCTAATATAAATTCCCTTAGAACAAGGAGTCCATTTAATTTAAATTACAAATTACAACCCAAATTAAAATTATGTCTTATTATGACTACCTAAGTCATGCAATACTTATCATTTCAAAATTACTTACACATCACCTGCCTCCCTTTTATTGAACTATTACCCCAATTTCAACTGAAAGAATACTCGTGCTGTTTCGTCTGCTGCATCCGTTCTATTCGACGACTAGCTAGAGAGTGATTATTTCAACATTTTCGCAGAACCACGGCTTTCACTGCCTGCTCCCTTCACATCTTCTGCTTGTAATGTCCCCGTGGCCGTATTCCCGTTCCCTCCCCAAAATTAATAACGTTATGTCATCGAGCATGGAATATAATAACTTGTTTATCGGTCGTCCTAACAACGTGTATTCAGGGCCGTTTTAAAAGCATTCGGGGCCCTTAGGCCTACGTTAATTTGGGGACCCTCTCTTCTTACTTCGACCGATTTCATCCTCCCCAATTTCAATCCTGAAATATAAAGAAAATCCTATCAATTCACATTGCATTTTGTATTTTTTTTTTTAGTATTTTGAAAGTATTTCTTAGTGTTTCAATTTAACACTATGCAAACAAAAAATTTAAACATATGTGTATAAGTATATAAGAATGACAGATTTATAATAACATTGAAGAAGACTACATATTCAATAATTTTAATTTTTCGTTGAATTATACAACATAAAATTGAAAGACATCAACCAGCAACATTCCATATTACAATTACAAATATTATCCAACAATAAGAGGCATCACTCCGTTAAGCTCGTTTTTTTTTGTATCTAGTTTACTCATACAGCACTTTTTTATGTTTTTACTTTCTCCCTACGGAGTAGAGAGAAAGTTATTACTGCCCTGGTCACGGAAAAGTCGTTAAGTCCAGTTGCTAAATTTAGAAAAAAAATCCCTTATCACGTGGCGTAGCCAGAATCCATGTTTTGTGGGTCCTTGATATCGAAAAATCAAAAGACGACAAAACGTGTGTCTGTCCATTTGTGCACAACGCTGGTGGCTAAACCGTTCAGCCGATTTTCTCCGAAATTGATTTACTCCATTCAATATGGCCGAAGCCGCTGCTCCTTGTGTTTGAAATCAATATTTTAATTTTGGGGGTACATTACATGAAGCCCCTCGGACATTTTCAAAATTATCAAAAAAATTGCTCCATAGTTTTTGATTAAATTTTGTTGTTTGATAGTGTGAAGGACGTTTAAGAGAATGACGCAAGTCTCATGTTCGTTAAAAACACTGATTTTTTGAAAATTGCAAAAGTTTCATAGTTTTCGGAATCTTCCTACAACTAAAATATTAAAGATAAAAGAGTTTCTTTTATCTTTAATGGATAAAAGATTTTGAAATAAGGTCATGTACAATTTTTCGAAAATTTGAATACTTTTTGCGTAATTATGCGTGAAAAATCGGGGGAGAAAGTACGTGCAGTTAGTACGCCAGTAGTTTATTTTATTTTTTGAAAAATTTAGTATTAAATAATTTTTAAAAACTATTGGGGGCCAATGATCATTAAGGGCCATGGACCCAGGCGCTTTAGGCTCGTGTGTTAACACGGTCCTTGGTTCTAAGCTTCCTAAAAGCCTACATTTGCATCGTATCTATAGTGCGTCCAAGCATTTGATTGCAGTACAGAGCTTATGGAGAACAGCGTTGTCACTTCTCAGCAGCACTTACAGGCAACACTCGCCTTGCTTGATACTCTGATTGACATGAAATTTTGCCAGCTTCTTCAGCACCTTTTAAAATCCATAAATATTGATTTTTGAAGAAAGAAGAATCGCAAGTAGTGGTTTCTTGACAATTAGTATTCAGACCTTTCATGATCTGCTGCTTGTCGAAGTGCGGAAATCGCCGCGCCCCGCTGCTGTCAGAGTCTCAGTTGCCTGGGAGGGCATGTAAGGTGTAAAAACCGGGTGTTTACATGACAGGTTCGGAAAGACAAGAAGGTCGAACACATACGTGGAATAATCCAAATACAATTATTGCAAAGATATGAGCCTCTGAAAAAGTTATCCCGATATGGGACAAATAAATAAATTTTATTTTGCTTAGAAACAAAATTTTCACAATAATGGGTTCTAATAAAAAAGTTTCAAAACAATGACATCAAGTGCACCGTATGTAAGTTTATTTTTCACGTTTCTTAAAAATAGCATTGGTTTACGACTTCGGAAAAATTATTAAGAATGCGTGTTACTGTGCCGTTGAAACTACAAAGAGACCAACGGATATGATTTTTGCCATCAGTCATGAAAGAACGAACGCACTATAAAATCTGACATCGATTGATAAACGTTTTTGGCTCTGCCGATGCAATTTTGCTCGTTGCAGGAAGCGCGGAGGTCATGAGAGGTCTTGATGCAAAACGTCTCTAATACACTATTTCTAATAATCCTTAATACTTCAAAATTTTAATAGTATGTGTGTTTTGCTTGGTGTTCTACCAGCTGGCGAAATGTTGAGAATGTTTGCTGCACTCGCTTCTAATAACGGATGTCCCACGAAAGGGGAGCTGTCTTCCCACGGACGATAGACGTTGACAACTCAGGGTTTCTGAGTGTGAAGGTCACAGATGACAAATTTATTTTTCCTACTTTTTTATTCATAAGCAAGATGGGATTTCGGCAGGGGGTCTCACCCTTTCTTCAGTTACGTACCACTTACAAACCTGGAGCAAATTAGAATACCACTTGAACGAAAATAATTTAAAAACATGTTAAATAGATGGCTAAATATTAGAAATTAAAGATTTTTGATAAAAATGATGTGTTATTATTAAAATTATTATTTTAAAAAAAAGACCTTTAAATTGGAGTTAAAACTGAAATATCAATAACAAAACAAGTCCAAATCCAGTTGGAACAGATTTTTTATTCATCACATACTGACAAGGCTTGAATTGTTTTGCGCGAATGATCAAGGTCAGTATTGCTAATTTTCAGTCTCAAGTCATTTGATACGTTCAATTTTTCCACTTTTTTATGTAAAATGAAGGGAAAATGCCCATTCACAAAGGTGAGATGACATGGATGGTATCAGATACTGCAAGGTTTTGGGCGGACAATGCATAAATTCATCTCGTATTTGCATTTGAAAGCACATTTTACCACAACTACTGGTTGAATGTCTTTGGCATTAATATTATTAACTGTAAAATTTATAATTCATTTTTAGATGTGTTTAAATGTATTTCACTGTTTTTAATAAGTGAAATTCAGAAATAAATACTCTATTTTTCCTTTCACATCGCCTGTTGAGAATCTCTGAGAAGTATTCAAGATCACTGAACGACATGAGATGTTCGTTCGGAGCGCACGAAATGTTGTTTTTATTACCTTCTAACTCAAGAGCCATGATTCATACAGAAATGTAGGTGGTCTCCTATCAAAATTTGGACTTCCCTTGTCATTTCATCCGCTGGGTGTTTGTGCTTTTCTGCAATAATAAAAAAGTTTCTCGCATAGTGAACATTTAAGGACGTTAAGAAGTAGAAGTAAGCATTTGGCCTTCATTTATAATTAATTTCATAGAAATTAAACCATAAAACTAAATTACAAAATAACCACCACATTCCTAAGAGTTCTGGAAATAACTGGTAAATTATTCAATTATCTAAGATCAACACAATTGAAGCTATCGTTGAATGAACTTGTTAAGTATTTGCGCGTGAAACAGGATTGACGAGCCGAACAACCCCGAGCCTCCTGAATCGGCAACGCAGCTTGCGGTAGAAAGGAAGAGTATTATATAAAATTGTATTGGGTAGAAAGAGAGGGCAATACTCCATAAGGCGCCGTACTGCAATCAAATGTTTGGATGCACAATAATAGAATGCTTGATGCCGATTTTCCTGTTCAAAATAAAACCGGGGTTTTCTGGCTTATCACAACATGATATGGACCATAAGCATACAGCATATATCCATTCTCTTGCCTTTCTCGTGCGTGCAATCAGTGACACTAACTAGTATTCCTTCTTTTAAGCTGTCTCTATTATCTGCTCAATACATAATGTCCATAGTGCTAGTAATGACACTTTCAGTGTTTTGCGCTAGTGCAAGACGTATATGTGTTACTCTGCCACATGTCAAAATATACTAGGGCCTACTACATACAGACAAACAGGAAGTGTTGTGTAGATGATAATATCTCAATGTTTGCCAACATGTGGCATGGGGTATTCAGATCCCAAGCCCTTCAATTGCAATATATTTGTAAATGTGCAAGTAAATAGGTATTTTTACTTTCCCGTATACATACGTATATACGAAGTAATACACGCAGTGTATGGAAAGTTATATAAGGCTGCGGGAAAAAATGGCGAATTTTCGGCAGAAAAAAATTCATTGCCGGGCCCTGATACGAAAAAGTGGATAATAATCCCTGTTTTGTGGGTTCTTGATACCGAAAAAAACAATTGAAAGGAAAACTCCGTCAGTCCGTTCGTCCGTCTGTGAACACTTACTAGCGCCTAAACCATACGTACGATTTCTTCCAAAGTGAAGAAACCCCTGTCCATCTGGCCTGAGTCGAAGCTCTAAGATTTTGAAAAACATTCTTCAAAATTTGGGGTACTTTACATGAAGCCCCCCCGGACATTCTCAATTTTTTTTTCAAAAACGGCTCCAATTATTTATTTACATTTCTTGTAAGAAAAGAGTAAAATGCACTTATGGAGGTGGCATAAGTCCTAATTTCACGGTTGAGTCTGAATTTTCGAAAATTGCAAAAGTATGATTTTTCTTCGGCCTCTTCCTACAACTACGAAATTGAAGATAGAGATTTTTCCTTAAAATAAAATTTGTTCTGCCTAATATAATAATAGTTCTTTCATTGTGATCATGCACATTTTTTGAAAACTTTAGTAGTTTTTGCGCAATCTTGAGTGCAATATGTGCAATTTTAAAAAACTGCAAAAACAAGATTCTCTCAAAAATGACTCTAAATTTTTTCTTTAATATTTTGGTAAGGATAGTACCTAATTGACTCTAAGATATGACATTAACGCCGTATTGTTCTATTCTTTTGGTTTTTCAAAAATTACAAAAAATGTAATTTTTTTGACTTGTCTCTCACGTCGTTAATATTTACATTAGCGGCGATTTTCATATTATTACATTTATGAGTACATGTGCTTTAAATATTGTTAGATAATGTTTTTCGAGAATTCAACCGTTCTCTGTGAAAACTAGCTCAAAATTCCGCATTTTCAGAAACGCTCAAACGCCACTTTCTCATAAATTGCTCCAAATTTTTTCTTCAAACTTTTGAAATGAATAGTTCTAAATTCTATTTTAATATAACGTAAAGTTAATTTCGGGGTAATTCTTTTTGTTTTCTTCAGAAATTATACAAACGTAATTTTTTTGAAAGATCGCTCACATCTTTAATAAGGACATTACTGGCAATTTGTGAACACTATTGTATTCATGAGTTAAATTGCTTCAAATGACTTCAAAGAATTATTTCGAAAACTCAAATATTGTCTGTGAAAAAGAGCTTCAAATTTCGCCTTATTAGTAGCTCTCAAACGCCATTTTCTTAAAAACGGCTTCAGATTTTTTTAAAAAAATTGTCATTTAGGACGAGATTTTAGTGTTCTTTAATGTTCTAAAATTAATATTTCCTTTCTACCATTAGGAAACCGAAAAATTAATAAAAAGTCAAAAACATGTAGTTTGGGCGGCGACAGATGGCAGCTGGCACGAGTATGTGGCAATTCCATATAGCTAGACCAGACCCAAGGAAATAGAAAACTAATACAGGAAAGTCTGTACCATTCTATAGCACCACTAGTTCTTTAATGAAACCTATTCTTTGTAGACAGATTTTGAAATAAGGTCATGTAACAATTTCTTCGAAAATTTTAGTAGTTTTCAAAAATTGTATTAATTCCGGTGAATAAAATTTTTAATTTTTTAAATACTTTTTTCTTAAAAACGGCACCATTTTTTATTAAATCTTGATCTTGGAGAGCGTAAAGGACGCTTAAGAGAATGATGCAGGTTTAATTTTCGTTAAAATCCCTAATTTTTCGAAAATTGCAAAAATTCAAAATTTTTTTTGGCGTCTTTCTACAATTACAATTAAGATGTTTTTTTTCTTATTGAAATGTTTTCACCAAAAACATCTTCAAATCATGTCAGGTTCAAGGTTTTGAAAATATGAGTATTTTTTGCGGAATTCTGTGTCAAACAATTTTTCAATTTGAAACAATTATATTTTCAGATACGGGTTCAATTTTTTCTGTAAAATTTTTGAACGGATAGTGCTAAACTAACTAAACATCGTCTCCTGTATTATTTCAGTAGTATACCTTTCCGTTGCAGCTCTCACACGCCACCAATCTTTATAAATGAGGTCTCTAAAGAAAGAGAATTTCACGAAGAAAGAGACTTGACGAATTGCACTTTGACTTTAAAAATATGAAGGATTTGTTAAACAAAACGCAGCTAAATATTAAAATTAAATGCAACCCGCAAAAATTGCCAAAGTTTTCGTCGAATAACTCTTAAACAAAACATTTTAGGGCCTTAAAAACTAAAATTTTGAGGCTCAAAGAAACGTTTCTCACACCATAATCTATAAGATGAGACATTTTTTGATATTCAATTAAATTTTCGATTCCGCGCTTCAATACTATCAAGGCCACCTCAATATTTCAACCCTTGATGCTGGTAGCCATTTTTGTGACGACACGCTTAGAAGGCTTAGATTCCTCAATCTTATATTAACGCTTTCTGTATACACCATGGTTTGTGCAGTCTAATTAAGTTTATTTGCACAATCATTAATTCAAGATTTGCTCTCCATCAACAACTAGAAGTACTATTATAGTTGCTTGATACCTATGAAGATGTGTCTTATGCATGTAGTGAAACTATTCAATTAATGTTTTGCCGTGGGCTGTAAGTGCTGTGTACTTAATTGTGGAGGGATGTGGTTGTATAGTGGGGTTTGTGTTTTACCTGTACCAATATTTTCGTTATCATTCGATGAAATTTTCAAGTCAGCGGGTTCAGACACGTAGCTTTCTCAAAAGTAAAAAGCTAATATTTTTGTGTCTATCACGAAAAGCTAAAAACTGACAAAGAATATTGAATAATTACTTCAAATGTCGTTAAGGAAGTGTTGAGAATTATTCCAAGAAAATTCTCCATGATATTGAATAAATATTTATTGAAAATTTCTTTTACACATTAATTGCACTGTTTTTTTTATTTTTATTCGTTATGTTAGTACATTGAAAGTTACCTTTATAGATTTTTAAACAAATAAACACGTTTCGTTAACTACTTTCCCTCTTAGAATGGAAATTGAAGGATAGGGATTAGTGTGGGGTCTAACATGCGAGAGTTCTCGCATGGGTACGCGGAGGTAGTGGGGGAAAACTTGTTCTATGGCACAACACAAAGAACAAATTTTGAAAGTAGCTAAAGTAAAATAGATTGAAATAAATGGAAAACAAAAATCAAAACGCGCTAGCCTACAATACTACGTGAATTAATTAAAAAACAACTAAATTTAAAATTATAGAAAGAATAGCGCAAGTCATTCGACAACTGCCAAAGCTTGCAATCCAAACGCACTATTTAAATGTTGGCGGTATCTGGAAGTATGTACATTAACGCCCAGCTATCATATTGTAAATAATACACTGTTTGATATTAAATTCAAAGTGTCTGTTCGTTAAGATATTCAATACGCAAACATCGTTTGAGCAACATTCCCATGTACCCAAGTGAAGTCGTAGCCTACTAAATTGTTTCTAATGGCAACAAATGGTATTTAGTACTCAAAGGTGATTTTGCTTTGATTATTTTTTGTCTCAGAATTGCTTTTCTTGGGGTACGTAAGAACGCAGAAAATAATCCAATAGTTTTTAGTATACAATTTTCCAATTTTCGCACCCCAGCAAGCCGGCACCCTGACTCTCCAAAACCCCGTCGGTTCCTCATAACAAATCAAAGAAAGTTAAATAATATTGCAAAGAGTATGTTCATACTTGTCCGATCCGGTATTTTCGCACTACTTTACTTGGCTTTCTCCAAAATAAAAACCTTTTCTATTATTTTTGTGACTATCAAGGAAAGCGAAAAACTGACTCTCAAGGAAGATTGAATAATTTCTTTAAAAGTTGTTTTTAAAGAAGTATGAATTGTTCAAAGAACATCTCTCTATAATGCTGTATACGCCTTAATCGAAAATTTGTTTCCAACATCAATTGCATTGTTATTTTGTTTGATATTCTGTAAGTACATTAGTAGTTCCTCTCCTTCCCTCTCCTTCTTTATGGAAAGGATAGACAAATGGGTAGGGGAAGGGTGGGGTTTAACATGCGAGGGTTTTCGCACGGGTACGCTAGTAATAAGATCATTTTGTGTTTTCAACAATAAACACAAAAGTAATTTATTTGAAATATCTCTCACGCCGTTAATATTTACATTATCAGCAATTTGTGTACGTTATTGCATTTATGAATGGAAGTTATTTAAATGACTTTCAATGAAATTTCTCGAAAACTCAAGTTTTCTGTGAAAAAGAGCTTCACATTTCGCATTTACAGTAAATCTTGTCATGTATCCTATTGTTAAAACGTCCATGCCCTCAGGTTTGTGCATGCATTCGCTATGGCACTGTCTTGGAGAAATTTGATTTACTTGTCCGAGATAACATTCGTGTAATTATTCCGGCCGATATTTCACAATCGCAGGGGCAGAATATGCAGTGAAGACGCGCTTGATGTTTGAGGGAGTGGCGGGTTGCGTCGAACTTCTGCTCAGGGGGCGCTTGTTCATACACTCATAAATCATAATCAACAACACCCGCATTGTACTACTTTGCGCTACAGACAAACGCACATTCCCATTGTTCTACGTCTATAACCTTCACGCAAGTACAAGCAAGAGGGGACAAACTTTTATCACAATCGGATGAACGGAACCGCAGCCTATAAAAAACAAACAAACATCGATTTTTGTTTTAAATTTTTCTTTTATGCTGCGATAAAAATTGAAGTATTTTTATATTTGCTGGCTTGTAGTTAATTCGTATTTATAACATTAACAAAAATATATTGCATCACTTTCGTTAGTGTAGAAAATTAGTGAAAACTATATTATTGAATATGCATCATTGGCTTCTGGGGCCCCCCGTCTTTGAATAATCCACTAACTATAACTATAGTATTTTAAAGTTAGCCTCTTTTTTACTGTGTAAAAATAAAATTTATCTTCAGTTCAATTGTAATGGTGTAGCAGAAGTTTCATGTTTTAAGACCAAAATACCTTTTGTAGAATGAAATTTTTCTTAGGGCTTCTTTAAAATTCTGTCTTCTTTCTTATCAGTTGCATACTTGGAATCCTAAATTCAAAAACATTTATTATTCTCGCACTATTGCTTTAGCCATCGTTTCTCTAGAAAAGGGATCGTTTGATTGTTGAAAGGAGTAGGGGTAGGTATTCCGGGGCTCAAGAAAACGCGCACATTTAATGTAACTTTCAGAGAATTGTTTGCGAATAGTAGGCTACTTAAGATTTCATAGAAAAACATTTTAGCCTAAAGAAATCTGTAGCAAAACCTAGTTTATTGCCTTTTATTTCAAATAAACTTTCATCATATTACTTTTGGTTGCTTACCGTTGAAAATAGTTACTTTATACCACTTCCAAAATCACTGGCATTGCTCGCTTGCCATGCTGCATGGCGACCAGCGACGTCTGGACTGGCTTTTCAAACGAAGTGCCAGTGCGCTGTGTAGTCCCGTGGTTCGTGACGTATCTGCGTGACGTGCTGCGCAGAACGAGCAAAAATCGTTGCGGCGAAGCATGACACTCATGCCCTTGCACCATGGTCGGGATTAGATTTCTTCAATTATGTGTGGGACGATACAGGAAGAGAAGAAACGAGACAGATTGCTCGGGCATTGCTATGAAACGCCAATATTGAGAATATACAGCTGTTCATGATGAAAAGTTCGTTTAATACTTCCAGATTAAAAATGCTTACAAATTTGTCAGTCATTTACATTTGATCTATTATATTTTCATCGGGGTAGGCACTGGCTAACCCAAGGAGTTGCCACTGTTCTGTTCAAGTAGCGAGAAGTACGAAAGTAAGATCAGTGGAAGAGGCCAGGTTTTAAAATAGCCCGCGACTGTAAGGTTTGTAACAGTCTTACCAATACACTCGTGATAAACCTGTCACCTGTCACTTCATTAGGGAATACTTTTTTGACGTTTCTGCCATGAAAGATATCATTGGATTGGTATTTTTTCCTTCGATGTAATTAAAACGACACATAAAATATTTACCTGTAATTCATGTTATGCATTAAGGAAGGAAAAGCTGTTTGAGCGAATGTTGGACGAGGACCCTGAGAACAAGCAACAAACGAGGTAGAGGTGGCGAATGCTGATACGGCCGGTGACGCGTCAGTGAACGTCAGTATGTCGTTCGTGGTCTGTGTGTTTTGCTTATCCCATTAGTTCAGAGCAGGATTGTCGTGACACTAGCAGAATGACTGTGTGGCATGTGTGGAGAGGAGAGAGTTTCTCATTGCCCTAGTGTGACGTGGGGAGCTATCTCATAGTGAACCAAATTGAACTCTTTGAAGTTAAGTGAAATACTAAACCTTCGACATGGAATCCTTGTACCATCAGACCAATAAACTGGTGCAGGAAACCCAGCATTGCTTTTCACAGCTGGAAAAGGTCAATTCTGCTAATACCGAGTCGGTCGAAAAAGAGCTCCAGGCGAGAATAGATCAGATTACAAGGTAAGAACCATATGATTTAAGGTTATGAAACTTTGTGGACGTATGTTATCCGTATGGAACGTTGCAGCAATTGCGAGAAGCTGGATATCATGCTCTTCAAGGAGCCTGTACAGCGCCGACAGAACGCTAAACTGCGAATTGATCAATTGAAGTATGACAACCAACACTTACAGGTAAGCATGCCAGTGAAGTTTTTTCATGTTAGTAAGGTAGACATTTCATTGAAGGATTTTAAAATCTTCTGAAGTAATTCATAATCTTCAGTCATTTGTGTACTCAGAGAAGATTTTAATTTTGATATTAGTATCGCGGCCGTATAATAGCATTTAAGAGTTTGTGTTCGTTCTGTGAATTTTCTTTTATTGAAATAAACATTGTAACTCAAATTTGATTTTTAGTGTTTAAGAATATTCTTTAGATATATAAAATAATAATTTGAATCAGATTTTATTACAGTATTTAATGTATGAAATGTGCTCGTTTGAAACTTTACTTGTTCTCCAGGCAGGACTTCGAATGTTTCAACATCGTCAATATCAAAGACTGCGTGAAGAACAAGAACGTGAAGAATTGTTGAATCGACGATTCACCCAGAACAGTGAGGCTGACACAAGTATCTTCATTGACCATACAATCCAACACCATATGTCTCTTCAGGTAAAATAAGTAATTTTAGAGTTGCAAGTTGTCTCTATGTATCTATATCGATACATCTATACAAGTTGTGTAGATGTAGAACCATATGCGATTTCAGAAGATCCACAGAAATTAACTATGTATGCTTTAATGTTTTCTGTATGCAAAATATAAAATGATTTGTCTCAAATCAGAAGTGAATATTAGAGACAATTGTTCTTCCACTTGTATGCAAATGGATTCAACAAAGTTATTTATTGAAACAACCTTTTTGTTTATTCATCTGAAATGGAATTTTATTATTCATTAATAATAATTTTCACTTTATTTAAGAGAGTTGTAAGATTATTTCAGGGCCGTTTTGTAGAGAAAATGATATACAAGTTGTATGATAAGCTCTTCAGAGTCAAGAACTTATTCATTTTCTTTCATTGTATATTTCTTTTTAAAAACTGAATTACTTTTTGTTTTGTTTCAGAATGCTAACCGTGGGATGGATGTCATGCTGCAATCTGGATCCAGCATTCTGGAAAATCTTAGAGACCAAAGAACTACAATAAAAGGGGCTCATCGGCGTTTGTATGATATTGCAAACACTCTTGGTCTGTCTAATCATACCATGAAACTAATTGAGCGCCGTGCATACCAAGACAAATTCATTCTCCTGGGTGGAATGGTCTTCACATTGTTTGTTATTGGAATTGTTGTTGTTTACTTCACGTAACAGTGGCTGACCAAGATATTCCTGTGTCTGCTTGCTCATATCTCATGTTTATACAAACTGTTGATTACAACTGTACAAGAACAGGGTTTTGGTCTGTCATATTACTGAGGCTTGTGATTTTGCAGGAAAACATGAGCTAATGGAAGATTATTTTTGATTACTTGAGGTGCACGTCATATTTATACTCATATTTATGTAACAGTTATCAAAGAGTGAGTTGCCATTGACAATGAGGTTTTGATGCTTGGAAGAGTAGAAGTTAGAACAAAGCATTATGTTTCCAACTCCCTAAGAATAAAAAACAATGCCGTCATCAATTGTTTGGTTTGTTTGTGTATATCATGACATTTTGTGCCTAATAGATTCTGTATCCTTAATATCAAAAAGTTTATTTGAGAAGTTTCCACTTAGTCTGATAGTAGAGGAAACATTTGGGTTTTGTTCACTATCTAAGATTGGTATTTATGATGATTGTAAACATCTTCCTAAATTTCATTCCTGCTCCCTGTTCAAGTAAACATGTTACACATTTTGATATATTTATGTATGTTGAAGTCATTTGTTACCTAGTTATATGCTTTGACTGGGCTAGGTCCTGCTGTCTATGAATTATGTTTTAATAAATATTTAATAATGCTGGTGTTGTCTTCCTTATTGCTTTGGAACCATTTCTTTTTCTTTTTATAATTTTTTTTGGGGGGGGGGGTAAAATTTTATTAAATTACTTCTTTAGCAGCTACCATTAAAACATCCTATACATTAATCATTGAGATGACAAAACTACCTCTGAAAAAATTTGTAAGGGCAATATAGGAATTGAAGAACTGATCTCTTTAGAAGAATTGTAGAAAGACAAAATATGTAATTACATAAAAATCCGGTCTGTACTCGTTTTGTAAAATTCACCCACAATTGAAAGAATTCATTACAAATTTGAAGGGCCTTCAACCAAACCAGAAAGATCAGGAAATACTCATTTTGACAAAATTTTTATGAATAGTTTAGGTGCTAGAGTTGATGGATGTTATGCCATAAACCAGTTTTTTGGTATCACTCACCAATCATGAATTCTGACTACGAGTGTGTTAGAGGAAGTAATTTACTACATATTGAAACAAAATTATCTACTTTTTCAGTATCATGGTTCCCCTATACCAGTTTTGCTGTCGGAAAATCTCTGCTTTTGCCACATAACTTTCTCATATGTATAAATATTAATTAACAAAACTAGAAATTTGATGAACTTCAGCCTCATGTGGGTCAGAAAAGCATAACCATCACAATACCTTATTTATGTCATAGAAGATTAATATATCACAGTCATTTCATATTCATTCTCACAAAAATTATACACATCTCTCCAATATTGATTTGTAATGGTAAAATGACCTTAGGGAAACAGATATGATAATTTTACAACAAATTATTATTTATTGTTATACATATCTTAACTTTTCGACCCTGTTTGCGGTCTTTATCAAAATCTAGTGTCCAGAACAGTGGCGTAGCTAGGGGGGGTGACACCTCAGGTGACACCATTCTAGGAGTGACACCAATTAAAACATTTTATAGTTGGAACTACACAATTTAAAACATTTACTTAGAAATGTTATATATTAATCAAGACTATCTGATTTTGCTTTATTGTCAATAGAAAATGGCAATGCAATAAGCACAGATTTTAATGAAATTATAAATACGTTTGCTGCCTTAAAGTGTCATAAAGAGGTTTTATAAATAACTTACATTTGTTGATAAGTTGTTTCATTTTAAAATATTTATTTAAAAATTATATTGCAATTATTCTTAATTACATAGAATTTTTTTAAAACACTGTAAATAATTATCATGTGCAAATATGTTTGTATTTTTAATAAAATAATGTACAATATATGCAGCAATAGATATTTTTATACTTAATTTATGGAGGTGGGGTGACACCATTAGCTTTGCCCCAGGTGACACCAGCTGAAGCTACACCAATGGTCCAGAATTTGTTGACATCATAGATAAAATGATAGTATTTTAGTAAAAAAATTGTCACTATGGTATAAAAAACTTCTCACTTTGTAAAAATCATCTGGACAAATGGTATGACATAAGTCACTTTTTTTCAACAAGTCTCAAATATTGACTTGTTTCCCCACCCCTTTGTCCAAGATTAACTATGTAGTGACGTGCCCTCATTACCTGCTGTTCATGAATATCATGAATATCCTGCTGTTCATGTTGGGAAATCTTTTCTCCTAGTTGTCCATAATGAATTAATTGATCCACCAGTCATAATGATCCCATGTTCCCTTCTGCAATTACCAGCTTCATTTTGTTTCTCTCTATTACTGAATCTCTGTTCTCAACTTCATTTTTTGTTTTTCTAATAAGTTTTAACTAATTCCTTTGCTATTTGCTTCCATACCTCTACAACCTTTTTAAACTATTTGCCTCCCTTACTAAATCTTATTTTTATTTTCTCGTGCAATTCCACTCGATTTTTTTGCTTGTTTGGATTTAATGATATAAAGTTCTTAAGTTCCCATCCTGCCATCCTCAGATTTCCTTTCTTCACCCCTAGCCCCCAGTAATTACTTGCTCCTTATGTGTATCTGCTTTAATTCTTCCTTTTGTTTTTATATCCATTCCTGGTCTTCTTGCTTTTAGATACTTTGGGAATAAACGTTCATTTTTAATTTGCTTAGGTGTGACACCTCCAATTTTGTTTCTATGTATCTTCTTTCCAAACCCTTGATGATTTCCAATCTTTTTCTTACTTCCCACTCATGAAATTTTACTTCAATCTAAATTATTTAAAAACTTTTCTTTTCTTCTCCTCACTTAACAATTACACACAGTTTTTAACTACGTTTTGATGTTACGCTCTGAAAGGGGATTGGCGGGGATGAGGGACACTGACCGCGGGATGCGGTCGGGCGATTCCCATGAGTAGTAGAATGGTTCATTTCTAAGAGACTTTCGAATATAAAAAGTACAAGATATCCTAGCAGTAACGTCTGAAAAACGCAGGCTAGTGGTACGAATTTACACTAGTTCGATATGGAGCTGTGAACGTTATATTTACACACAAAGAAAAGATGCTGGTTTAGGACCGGGTGTGGATGTAACGTCAATTGAAAGACTTCACATGGCATATCTGTGTGATTTGCGTCGATGCACAAGATTGGATCCACATCGTCCTAACCCACTGTGCCATCGAGACGTGAAGAAAAAATGGATAGGATTGGGAAACTTTTTTTCCGACATAGAAACAGTGCTTAGAAACAATGCTTCCCAGGACATGTTAGGAGATGAAGGTCTCACCCCATGAAAGAATTAGGAAAATGACTAGGAATTGTTCGTACTAGTCGGAAAACGATATGAATGGCAAAATAGCACTTGTTAGTAGTATGCAGAGCGGAGTGTAGACTAGTTAGAAAATATGAAAACAAGTAAATGATCAAGTAATAAACAAAGGAATAAGTAACTCTATCAATGTGCACAATGACGTGTAAATGGAAATGGGCGTACAAGAAGAAAGAGAAGAGGCGAGGTTGCAGACGATTTACTGTGTAGCTGTTTCATTTCAGGAGCTGAGGATGACAAAGTCGGGAAGAAGCACACGTGAAGTGTACGCCTGAAAATGAATAGTTTAGAAAGTTTGGTAGATAAGTTTGTTCTCGTCTCTTGACGACAGGTTTCCCTTCAGCTTTTTTTCTTCTTCTGAGGCGTACAATTTGGTCTCATTTCAGCGGCCTTGATGCGATGGAGACCATCCGGGGTGAATACCAAAATTCGGAAGGATAGAATGTAGGTTGCGTAATGGCTTGAAGGCCTTCGGTCTAGTCTAAGTTCAAATGTTACTTCCGGACGCGAAATTCAATCACGCCAAATGCATCAGACACTGGCCAAAGGGCTCGGCAAAGCGTCGTTTCCTCGCGTTTTCGGTGAAACTGTCGAGAGAGGAAAATATCGCTTGCAAATATCGCATACTAGATTACTCTCTAGCAAAAGTTTTAGGTGTAGTACTATTCATTTTAACTATTAAATCCAGTCAAAATGTATTTTTGTAATTAATTACGATATCGTATAACCACGAGGTGTAACAATGTATGCTGAACACGAACCAAGCCTTATGGAATTCAACAAAAGTCCTGAAATGCTCGAATGATTTGTCGCATATCTTCTTTATGAACTAATTTATTGTGTTTTAGATAGCCACATACAGTAAATGATAGTTCCCAGCAGTGTCTATCCGTTACATCATTATTCATGAGGAGCGTGTTAGAGCTAAAATGTTCGTTGTTAAAAACTGAGTTTATTGATAATTTCTGGGTGCTAAGTTCGAACTGATGCTTTCCACGTAATTTGTTCATTAATGAGTGCGACGTCGTTAGATTTTATTGTTAAAGAACCTTTATTTCAATTTTTGCTATTGGAAATGAATGGTGCCAAAGTCATTGAGACATAAATTCGGTGTTAAAAAGCACATTATAGACCGCTTCTCTTGTGCATCAGAAAGTTCAGTTTTAATCAAATTATAATTTGTTGTTAATAACGGCAATAAACACGCGCTTAGCTCCTTGGCAACCAACCATCTAAATAACGCGTCCATAGCAACGGCCGTTAAAATGCTCGAGAGTCCATTAAAAATATATTAGCGGACTCTCGGGTTTAGATTTTACAAGTATGCTCATAAATCTTTGAATAAATATTTCCCTTTCATCCCATTCCCTTTTGTCCCCTTGTCGCATTTTGTCCCATTTTCCATTTTGTTTCCTTGCCCTCTTCGTCATTCTTTCCCCACTTTGTCCTTTTCCGCACTGTAATTGTTATTTGAAAACTACCAAGAACTTGTATCAACAACCCATGCTATAGAACATCGAGAGTAATGGCAATTCTTAACTCATGAAAGTGTTGTTTATTTTGAATAACTAGAAAAAGAAGAAATAACAAAAAACATTTATGTACTCGGCTTTGCTATCGCTCCGCCTCGCAGTTAACCTTCCGGCTTCGTCCGTAAAGGCCTATTTAGAGGACATGTGACATAAATAACTAATTTTGAATAACTAGAATTAACAAAAAAACATTGTATGTAATACGTCCTCTATTAGTCTTTATGAACTTGTTACGTGAATAACTATTATTTATCAAATTATTGTGCTACGTAATAGTTTGTACAATAACGCTACCATAATAGTTTGTAATTACTCATAGCATGAGTGAGTCGTCCTCTTGGGTCAGGGGTTCGGGCAGGTATGCTCGAGTGATGATGCGTGAATGCATGAATGATTTTCGTTGTATTTGTGGCGTGGTAGTGGTGTTGGTGCCTTCCCAGACCCTCATCACATCAATAACGTAACCCTTCCATAATCTTTTGGCCCGACCGATGACAATGGGTGAGATTCGTGTACAATCCGTCCGTTTGTAATTGAGGAACAGGATCCCTACACCCATAATAGTGAAACAAGCACGGAGATGGGGCAACAGACTTCTATGTATCTGAAAGTAATCTGCAATGGTACGGGAACGAAATGAGCGTAAGGCCTACATCGACTCCAGTCTGGGGACAATGACATCCATCTGGGAAGCATGAGGGAGGTCTTCATTGACAATTGTTCCTAGGAGAGCTGTAGGTCGGATTTCCGCCTCCTCAAAACTATGCAGTTGCCCCCTTCTCACAAGTGTCCCGGATGATAGTAATAACATCATATGTAATAGGAGCTCCAGTAAAATTTTAACCATTTTTAGTTTATAAATATAAGAAAGCAATTGTTAATTATTTTACTGGTTATACAGCTTTTTTAAATATATTTAATTCATAATTTCAAATATTTGGATTACTCGAATAAAATAAGTGAACATTATAAGAATACAAATACATAACAATAATGATGAAATAATTATTTTATAGTATATTTAATATTAATATTTTGGTATATTTGTTGTTTTTTCTGTATTAAATTAACAAAAGGAGGGGCCAGAATCTGTTTATCGCCTAGAGGTTCTGGCTCTTAAAGTCCGGCCCTGGTTGTGTCTAGTTGGTTGTGATTTTTTTTTCTCTTTTCTGTTGATTGATTTTATTGTAGGAGACCTTCATCTACATTGGAATATAACTTGCACTTTTTGCCAATTTCAGTTTCAAAATTGTATGTACGGTATCGAAATGTTCCTACTGAACAGTCGTCATTATTGATTATGAAACAACTTCTCGTATTATATCTTAAACGGATAAATATTGGCTTTTAAATATTTAAATAATATTTTCTTTTAATTTACTAAAAGTTTCTGTAAGATTTTAAAGCTCTGCTCTAGTCGAAACCCAGGCTTGTTTCACGTCCACCTTCCAGTAACTGAAATGGGCTCTACATTATGTAAAAAATAGCTCGGATTATATTAAAAAAATAGCGGATTTAAGAAGTATTTAGGGGAAGGGGCCAAAAACATTTCGACGCTTTCATAAATTAGGTCCTTCCCCAAAAAATTGTTCCACAAAAATGACTGACACCATGTGAATTTCTTCTTGAAACGCCGTCCTCCCGAGCATAATGGAAATAGTAGAAAGTATGATACATCATAAATATGGTAATTGCAATCAATAAATCGAGTAAAATTTATTTAAAAAAATATGTATCCGCTACTGATCGGGGTGCTTTGACCCTAGAGGAAAGTCTTTCCAATGCGCCGACAAACCTGGACCTGCTCATGGGTTTTCGCAATGTACGAGGATCGTTCGTGGCTCCGCCCGCTAGCGCCATACCGCGGCCAAAGACCGAACCACTAGCTCCAGTAGCGCCGTTTCTGCGACGACGGGAAACGCGCGAATCGTATGCTGGCATTGACCACCGGCGGAGACGGGTATAGAAGAATTCATGTAAGAAAAGGCAAAAGTGACAGTTCGCTAAACAAGTGAACATCGCATGTAATTCAGAGAAGTATCCCTCCGCCGCGGCAGCTGTTCAGCCACGCCTCTTCGTAAAGGGTTTGTTTAGGGCTCCCGTGAAGAGAACTAAATATATGTAGAAGTCTAAGAGTTTCGCTCATGTAAAATATGCACGTACGCGAGTCCGCGAAATATTGAAATTTAATTACGCATATAGAAAAATATATTAACATACTCTCATAGGAAGTAAAAGAAAACTCCCACGAATGTAAATAGAAAGAAAAAATATTTTTCAGGGGACGTTCAAATATTTTTTCTTTGAGTTTCACAGCGCAGCGAAGGGCCCATGCATTTTTGTAATGAGAGGTTTATTTATAATTATAACACCTCGATTTTCCATGCTTAGCACAATTGCTCTCATAACTCAAATGTGACTTAATTGTTTTGTATGTCAAAAATATTGTACAAGGCAATGCATTTATCTTGTATGTCTATTTTCATCTCTTATTTCTTGGATGAATAATAGGCACATCCTTTAAATTCACTCTTACTAGTTAAAACATCTTATCAGTGAATGCTATCACATATCTCAATAATGTAAAATAATAGATGGGTTTGAAAAGTGTCCTCTAAAGATGCATAAGAAAGGAAAATTCACAAGAACATTTATTTATCACTTTGACCAATGGGGTGGAATTGCCATTACACTTGAGCACCAAATTGGGATCCATCCCAGCATTTATGTATAATAATAATAATAATAATAATAATAATAATTTTATTTTATTTATTTTCACATAAGTTAATGAATGCAGTTCAAGCACACTAATAATGAAAACAAAATTTAAGAAATCGTACAAAGACAACACAATTTATAAACAAGGAAGTTTTACAAAACAGTATCCTATCATAATGGAAAATTATATAATACATTTGTTGATACAAAGAAAACTGGCACAAACAATATACAAATTTAAAGAATAAAAATCTACAAATACAATACAATACACAACAACTTAAAAATAAATCAACAAATACAATACACAACACAACTTAAAAATAAATCTACAAATACAATACACAACAACTTAAAAATAAATCTACAAATACAATACACAACAACTTAAAAATAAATCTACAAATACAATACACAACGCAACTTAAAAATAAATTACAAATACAATACACAACGCAACTTAAAAATAAATCTACAAATACAATACACAACGCAACTTAAAAATAAATCTACAAATACAATACACAACACAACTTTAAAATGCAATCTACAAATACCATACAATATACATTTAAAAAATACACAAATTGAAAGAAAGAAATTAATAATGGTAGAAAATATTTATTTTAAATAAATGTGGTGTATATATATATAAAATTTAATTATTTTCTTGTGTCAGAAGTTTCCTGGAACAAAAAGAAAAATTGCATTAGTATTCTGTTTAGTTAACTGTTAATTAGTATTCTATTTTTTATTTGAATATTTTCTCTCTTAAAGCACCATGGCTTGTCATTATTGGGGATCAAGAAAATACTTCCCTAGAAAATTAGTAATATCCAGTCTCAAAGGTACAATCTGAAAGATGGTCCAGGTCCAACTGCTTCACTCTCAGGCAACCAAATGAGGATCTATTGAAGATAAAGTGAAATGTAATAGACATCAAAATTTATAGCTTCATTAATTAAAATATAAGGAAACTATTCTACAACAGGATCATCTTTGTTCCTTTACCCATAAATGCAGTGCAGTTCTGATTTTTCTGTAAAAATAGAAAGGAAAAATGCATGTTAATGTGGAAAAACAGTATGTTAATTACTACACAAATCTATAAGAGTAATTTCAATCAAACTTACAGTTTTCCATGTTCAACACCCCTCTCCCGATGGTCCTGGTAATGGGAAGGCTAGAGGTTCACTGTCATCTTCATTCTCTTCATCACTTGAACTGTCTTCTCCTACATTTATGATCATGGGCTCCACATCCATGCTGTCCCATTTCACCTCTCGATGCCAGTCCTTTTCAACAATCTTCTCAGTATGTTGAACATAGTTTTTCCATCTGAGTCGGGCAATAATTATCACATTTAACACAATTTACATTTAAGTGATTTACTTTAGAAACAGTGGCAAACAGTAAAATATAATATGACTATCATTCACTTACTTCTCAGCTGTAACTTGTTGAAGGGCATCCTGCCAAACTTTCCTCACATGAGGGCGATCAAATTGTTTTCCGATATGGGTTTTGTAGTACCTCTTGCAATCATTCCACACCATTTCTATTGGGTTGTAGTGGCAATGATAAGGTGGTAGTCGCAACACCTTATGTCCAGCAGCTCTAATAATATTGTCCACACGATACCTATAAATATTTTACTGGCATGAAAATATTCCATTTTACAAGAACTGTACATACTACATATTCTCAACAATCTCATGCTTCTTTGCCTTAGTAGACTTAGTATTATTCGGCTTTTAACACAATTTGCAATGTTGTGTTAAGAGATAGTATATCACTGAAGAACATTTATAAATACAAACATAGAAAATTAGTAACGAATTTATAATTAAATCTGATTTATGTATGGTTGAAAATTCTATATAAGTGAGCAAAAGATTCAAAGAAAATACATACTGCTTCTCAGGCTTGTGCAATGAAGCTAAAGCAAACAGTTCTCTGTGCAATGCATCAGCCCTATACAGAACATTATGGCTGTCTAGAAAGGTCTTCAGCTGTGCTTTTGTCCACTTTTTTGTAGGCAATCTCTCCAACTGTAAACACAGAAAACACATTTATTTCTTTCATTTTCTTTATGAAAAATAAGTCACACAATCTCTGTTGTTTTGCATCTTGAAATTACAGAAATGGGAATATTGCTATTATATTATATCTTCAGGAGTGTAATGCAATTGATATTAAACAGTTACTTACATGAGCACTATGATAAGAAGCATTATCTAGTACAATAACAGACTTTTCTTCAAGTTTTGGCAGAAGGGTATTCTCCATCCAATTCTCAAACATCTCCCCAGTCATCGTACCATGGTAGTCTTCTGTACTATTTTGTGATGGAAACACTAATTCTGCACCAGTCACAAAACCCTTCTTACCTCCTGCATGCAAGACTATATATCGTTCCCCTTCACACAGATTCTTCCTCACACAGCTTGAACTACTTGCATCTCGCCAACTCCTGGAAGCATAACCTAACAAAAAAAATTGTACTAAGAAATATAAATTATGTTAAGAATATTTGAAAAGATATTTATCATAATATTACTTTGTTCTTTCAGAACAATGAAATAAAGTAGTAATACTAAGAATGAATGGTGCAAATATTGAACGGTACAGAGCTTAATGAAGTACACATATTGTATGTCTGCAATTACCTTTCGAAAAAAACCAAGTTTCATCTAAGAAAATAAAATTACAATTTTCATCCTTGAGTGATTTATACTGCCGTAAATATTCAGTTCTTTGTGCAACAATATCAGCTCTTTCTACTAAAGCCCTACGGTTATCAGTAATCTCCCATGAAAATCCCATCTGCAATAATAATCTTCTCAATGTTGCCTTGCTTCCAGAAAACCCCACATCCTCATTTCTTCTTACTTCTTCAATTAGACAGTCTAATGTCACATGTACACCTGAAAAGAAACGATCATCAATATAAACTAATAGAAAATATATTGGTACATCAATTCCAATGACTAGAGAATACACTTCTTCAAAAGAAATATACAGGACAAGTAATAAACTATAAATTAAAACTTGCCCTTTTCACACATCCCGTAAATAATTTTCCTGATGATGCCTTTGCCAAATTCGTCCACTTTTTCTATTACATATGCTCTTCGTCTTCTTTTCTTTCCAGGAGTTCGCAATCCACTGATGTCCTTTTTATAATACCTAAATAAACAGAATTCCTTCAGTTACACTTTTATCAATTGCACAACAACAGCTATTAAAGTGTAATTATAATATAAAAACTTACTTCGTAACAGTACTTTTGCTCAGATTCAGAAATTCCATTATGAGTTTCACAACAGAACCCGATTCCAATCTTCCGTGTCTCTGCATTTCTGGTATTTTCCTCGCGAGAAATATAATGTCTTCTTGTCGCTGGCGCGAACAAGGAGGATTCCCCCTGCGACCTCTCCGACGTTCCATAATTCGCAGAGGCATTATTATTTAAAAAAATAAATAAAAACGCAAAGCACAGATCCACGAACTGCACACATTCACAACTCGCCACACACAACAGCCGGAAACACGTGCACCAGTATGCACCTTACATTCAAGACTCGGTTTTAAAATAAGCATAATACTTATCACGCAAAAAGTAAATTCCATATATTGTTTATCTAAAAAAAGAATTTTTACAGAAGAGCACAGAGCACTGCACTTCCTAATTTCAATTATTTCTCGTGGCGCACTATATTTTCGTCGGACGAGGACATCACAAAAAGAAGCGTCGAATCCATTTACAAGTTAGCCAACTGCAAACGAACGACTCGAGGAAGGAGACTTCAGTGGGATCAAGGACACAACGACCACAGAACCTTCGGTTATGTTGCCAGCAGTAGCTGTCAAAATTGCTTGTTCTTACATGAATCTCTCTTTAGTGAGCGCTGGGTCGTGCGGAGAGGCGGTCGGGCGGTCGTGTCATCGTCCCTAGACGCGGGAGTTCGAGGACCCGCGAGTGCGGAAGGGTGGTTCTCCTGTGTGTGTCGCCGGGAGACCGCGGGACGCCAGGCGGGCCGCGAGGCTGGAGCAGCGGCGGGCGACCGGCTCTCTTCACTAGGTAAGCTTTGCGCCGACGAAGAGGGACGCAGGAGGTGCCCGGGGGGGCTGAAGGGGGCGCGATCAATGGGCCGGTGGCACGGGCAGGTCAGGGCCGTCAGCTGAGCCGCCAGCGAGTGCGGGGGGCGATCGCGGCCGCACGTGGTCTGCGCCCGGCCGCAACCTCGCGCAACAGGCTTCGCTTCGCCCTCGATCTCGTTCACCCCGTCTCGTGCGCATGGCGTGTCAGAGGCGAAGCTAGATTTCTTTCGTGGACGCTCGTCAACCGAACTTCTCATTATGAGCTTCTTTCGTTACTTGTTCTAACGAGGATCGTGTTTTAAGGAATAGGCCACATTTTCCACTTGATATTCGAAAGACTGGGATGCAAATTTATTTGCATTATCTCGCAAGTTCACTCTTTGAACACTTGCAACTGCTAAGTGATACACCAATGAATGTGTTTGCTTAATGTTTAGCATAATTGTTTATTGTGTTAGAGGCTTTATCCCTCTAGCCCTGCTCTGGGATAACATGCCTGTTACCAATCATCTTTCCATGGGGTGTTTTACAACCGTATCTCTCGCGTTCGTTTTAACGTTTGTTTGGAAATACAACCTCAATCAAAATATAGGTTTTTGAGTAAACAAAGTTATTTCTGTGTATGAAAAGAAACATAATTTGTACTTGGAATGTAAATTGTTGCTAGAAAATGTGATTGCACTGGAATGAATTCTTTCTCAACTTAACGAAATGTTTTCCTTAAATAAAATGTTGTCGTCAATTAATTCTTTAATGAAGGTCATGTACGATTTATTTAAATGGTAATTTTCGCATAATTTTGAGTGAAATGTGGGCATTGTTAAAAGAAGATTTTTCTCAAAAGCGGCTCCATATTTTATCTTTAAACTTTTTATGTGGGCAGGCACTCAATAACGTGGCATAAACGCCATTTGATGCTTTCTTTATGATCTCCAAAAATTACACAAACGTTTGTTTTTTGAAATATCTCACACGTCTCACACGTTAAGGGCGTTCTTATACATTATTGTATTTGTGAGTAAATTGCTTCAAATGATTTCTGATGAAGTTTCTCTAAAACTTAACTTTTCTGCTCAAAATTGCATATTTTCAGAAACGCTTAAACATTTTTCAAAAACCTTCTCCGAATTTTTCAATAAAAATTTGCCTACAAGACCTGGGTGTATTATAATAGGCTTGAAGTCATACTTCAGTTCTACGAACTATTACGAGTACGAAAAATAGAGAAAACATCCTTAAGGCGCGATAGGTAAATGCTGGAAAGAGGGTGATGCAAAACTGAAAATCTAATCCAGACTAACGAGATTAGGAAATTAACAAGTATGAGAAAATCTACGCCATTCTATAGTACCACTAGTTTATATTGTGTTTTCTAACAAAACACTTTTTTTTCGAAAATAATTATTGAAGAAACAATTTTCCGAGGATATTAGATATTTCACCGTTATGTTCTTCTTATTTTTCTAAAATAAATAACATGTACGAACATAGTCAATTGAGTCGTTCTCTTGTCATTGCTCAACTAAATCAGGTTTTTACCCTACGCAAGGTGGTAAATAATCGCTCTACGAAAGGGATGCATGGTAGAGTAAGATAATTGTTATGTAATTAATTTCAGAAACGTTATATTTTTACTTTCTAGGCCTTACTTCGTAAAAAGAGAAAGGAAAATGGAGCATTTTCGACAGAAAAAACTGTTATTACCGGGCCATAGTAACAAAAAAGTTATGTAGGTCCTATACAGTTGATTACTTCCTCTAACACGTTCTGTTGTCAGAAACCTTGTGGATCCTTGATAGAGAAATAGTGGTGTTACAACAGGGAATACTTTCTCGCATTATTTCTAAATTTGCCATTTTCGAAAATTCAGAGTTCATCGAAAGTACGACCTGCGCCATTCTTTTAAGCGTTCCTTGTTCTATCCGTGGAAACAATTTGAAGAAAAACCTTGGAGAGGTTTTGGAGAAAATATTTTATAAATTGTATACATTTCATGCAGAAATTACGATGAGTATGTTTTGTGGATTCTTGTTACCGAAGAATCGATTATCAGCACAAACTCGGTCCGTCTATAGTCAACGTAAGCGCCTAAATAGTTTTGCCATTTTTTTTTCAAAAATTGATATTCCACAATCTATTTAAATGAACTTTCGAGGGCACTTTATCATAAGAAGCCTCGACATTTTTCAAAATGTTCTCAAAAAGGCTACATTTTTTTATTAAACAATGTCTTTGGATTCCGCAAAGGACGCTTAAGAGAAAGGTAAACGTTTAATTTTCGTGAAAATCCCTGATTTTTAAAAAAATTGCGTAAGTTTCATTTTTCCGGCGTCTTCTTGCAATATTATTTCTTTAAAATAATTTATTACCTGTACAATTATGTATCATGTTTCAGTAGTTTGAAACAAATTATATTTAACATTGTGGAAAGATGTCAGAGCTTTAATTTGGTAAATTATTTATTTAGCAATTTAGAAAGTAAGTACTACAATATTGAAAATAAGTACTACAATATTGAAAATAAGTACTACAATATTGAAAATAAGTACTACAATATTGAAAATAAGTACTACAATATTGAAAATAAGTACTACAATATTGAAAATAAGTACTACAATATTGAAAATAAGTACTACAATATTGAAAATAAGTACTACAATATTGAAAATAAGTACTACAATATTGAAAATAAGTACTACAATATTGAAAATAAGTACTACAATATTGAAAATAAGTACTACAATATTGAAAATAAGTACTACAATATTGAAAATAAGTACTACAATATTGAAAATAAGTACTACAATATTGAAAATAAGTACTACAATATTGAAAATAAGTACTACAATATTGAAAATAAGTACTACAATATTGAAAACAAGTATTACAATATTTTACCCTAAGGAAATCTGTTCATTAAAGTCATCATCTAATAAGGTCATGTTCAATTTTTAGAAAATTTGAGTAGATTTTGCGTACTTTTGTGTGAAACGTAGTTAATTTTTAAAGTCTAATTTTCCGCACTTGATTTGCTAGAATCTTTCAGGAGTTATTTAATAATGAGGAGTTTTTTAGGACGTACAGACGGAGAGAGACGGTGAGGCAAAGATTTCCGGAGCGGAACTACTATTAATAATTATTGTTATTGTTATTATTATTATTATTATTATTATTATTAAAATACAATTAGTATTAATAGATGGCCTACTCATGACGTGTTGACCATGTTTCAGCCCAAATCTAGGTGAGTTATGCGACACATCCATCCATATTTTTCAAATCGATTTTCGGGTAAAAAAATTGCATGTTCTCCACCTGTACAATCTTATCCATCTTTGGAACAGCACTAAGTCTTTTATCAGGATAAAGGTCTATTAGTGAACAGTTGTCTATTATAGCTGAAACGAAAGTTAAACACGAATTTTACCACGTATATTCCAGATCATATTGCAGATGTTATTCCAATGTATTGTAGTGTAGTGTATATACGGTACCCTGCAGGAGCAGATCCAGTGAATCTTTTTTTTTCTGGAGGGGGAGGAGGGCATCATAGATTTTGTTAAATAATAAACATATTTATTATATTGTATATTATTTTTGCAGTGCATGTAAGATACTATAAAATATTATTTTTTAAATAATTACATAATTGTAACATAAATGTTTAATTCAGGTTTGTCAAAGGAAGGAAGGAAACAAACGAACTGTTAGGCGTGGGGGGGAGTCTTGGTTCCCATGCTCTCGCCCTCCCCCCCTCCGATCCGCCACTGACACATTGTAATATAGTATAGGGCGGGAAAGTGCTAACACGTGCATGCCCTTGCGAGGCGTGCATTTGTGAAGTGGGGCTGCAGTGTTGGGCGAGGGTTCGACGCCGTCGTCCCGTGACACACCGCGTGGCGTGCGCGGGCGCGTTGCATTGGAGCACGGCAGCGCGGCTCGTGCCCTTACGCAACGCCTCGATTCGAAGCCTGGGGACGGCGACGGCGACGACCGCGACGCTCGTCCCGGCCAAGGAGCTGAAGGTCGCAACAAAGAGTTCGCTGCGGTGTGCAGCGGAATTCGCTTGTTGCAAGAGGCGGTATGGTTCTAAGGCTGCCTCGTGCAGCTGCTGCGGGTGTTCGTCAGCCGAGCGCTTGCCGTCAGTTGTTGTTCTTCATTGACTTGTTTCTATGTTGTATGTGAGATTTAGATGGTTTTTCAAGAATTTTATTTTTTACATTGAATCCGTTGGAGGTAGAAGCATCGAATTCCGGCCCTGGACAAAGCAATGGCGCAGGTTTCATTTTTGTTAAAATTTCTGAATTTTCGATAACTGCAAAAATTACTTTTTTTGTCTCTTCCTTAAATACAATATTGAAGATAATTTCTAAAATGAAATCTATTCTTCAAAGTAAATTTTGTACAATGTGTCGAAAATATGGGTAGTGTTCTTGTAATTTTGAGTCAAAAAGAGGCAATTTTTAAACAATTTTTCCCCCAAAAATGCTCCGAATTTTGTCTGGAAATTTCATCTTCGGATAGAACATTAGACGTATAAAAATAACGCGGGCTCTATTTTTGGCGATCTGAATGTTTTTGAAAATTGTAAAAAATTAACGTTGCAAAGGTACTATATTGATGATAGATTTTTTCCTCAACGAAATCTGTTCTAAACG
Organism: Acheta domesticus; assembly: GCA_031308135.1. Taxonomy (NCBI): domain Eukaryota; kingdom Metazoa; phylum Arthropoda; class Insecta; order Orthoptera; family Gryllidae; genus Acheta; species Acheta domesticus. The sequence continues at coordinate 161,145,709 of JAHLJT010002406.1, read as the reverse complement.
TTAGATATTTATACAAGTTCTTGTACATTTTTTTGAAAAAAAAACAACAGTAGTTTCCCGTAATTTCTGGTTGAAGTTAATGCAATGTATTCTTAAAAATTCTCAAATAGCTCCAAATACTTCTTTAATTTGTTCCCGAATACAGCGAAGAAAGAATGGTGCGAGAGTAATTTTTCGCTGAACTCAGAATTTTGGTAATTTGCAAACGTTCTAAAATAAAGAGAGAAAGTACGTGCCGTTGAAGCTACAAGAGTTTCGTACTCCCTACATGTAATTTGATATAATCTGCAACTGGCAGGTATTTTTATTTTTCTGTAATTATTATTATTATTATTATTATTATTATTATTATTATTATTATTATTATTATTATTATTATTAATGATAATAATGTCATAATCGTCACGTCGTCTTCGTCATCGTCAGATTTTTTAACGTTGCAATCTTCTAAAAAATCAGACCAAATATGTTTCATTGTCAAAATGCGAAACGTAGTCGTGAGTGTTATTTTAGGAGTATGCTAATTTAACGGGTAAATTCTAAACGAATGCTAGTTTTAACAAGGGCCATAATTACAACTAAACTCCGTAATAGTAAAAGTTTGAAATACCAAACAATTATAATAAAATGTTTACAAAAATATACGATAGGTTTTACATTTAAATAAACGTAATTTAGAAATCCATGAACTATCAGAGTTTATTTAAAAATACTTTTTGCCCCTATCTATCTAAGGCCGTAAGGACGTGCGCACTCTGTTTATGCATTAAATCATGATGTTGATGATTAAATCATGATGATGCTTTGTGTTGTCTTTCAAATTCCTTAGTGCCCCATCCAGTAAAATTCCTCGCGGCACCAAATATCATCACTTTTCTTATTATCTCGAATATTCATAAGTATTTTCTTACCGAGGCACGTTCACGTATGCGAACAGATGGAATCCATTGATAAGAACGGAAGTTGGTATGTATACTGTTTACCAACATTGAAAAAATCACGCAGATAAGAAAATAAAGAAAATTAAGCTGGGAAATTGAAAGTGAATCCTCATTAGAACATCCATGTTCTCCTTTTTTGAGATTATACGAGTATTGGCAGTATTATTAGATTCGAAAGTGTTATTTAGAAGGTACCCGCGGTTTTCCGTATTTGCGAATCCTAAACTTGTATTTGTTCATATTACATACGAGACATCGCATAATTTTATTGCTCGTCCTTTGACAAAAAATCATTTTATTACAATTACGTCAGTTGCTTGTTTGAATGATTAATGCTTCTCTCATGTGAAATTACATGTAAAGATGGTAGAAGTAAAAGAGGTTAATGAGTAATTTTATCATTAGTTTCTTCGCATCATTATTTTTTCCCAATGCTTGAAAACCTCATTAAAGGTCCATTGTGTTCACATATCACATGCAACGAACTGAGAGTGCAAGCAGGATGCAAGAAATTTGCTTCCAAGGTCTTTTCGAAAGAATTTTCTTGTGTGATTCCATGTCGTGAAGTTTTCGTGTGTCTTTGAAAGTGAACTTTCTCGCCCAAATTTTACGCCCGAAGTCAATTATAGATATTTCTGAAATTTCATTTGTAACCTGAAATCACAAACAGGTTTTAAAAATATAATTGAATTACGTTTTAATTTTAATCTTATTTTTTCTAAGATCATATTTCAATTGGCAATTTCAATTAATTAATTTCAAAGCACAATTAAAGTTGTTTTTTAGATTGTCGTGTACATACGTATATACGGATTATTATACATAATGTAGAGAAAGTTATGTAATGGTGCCTACAATTTGATATACATTGTGGGGTTCCCTAATACCGAAGGCGTTTCTTTCAAATCATTCAGTTGTTCGTATCGCTAGCGCCTAATTCATACGATATTTTCAAAAACGTTCCCATATCGATGTGGTCCTGAGTGGAGGCCCTGCAATTTGAAAAGTAATCTTTGAATTTTGGGAGTATTTTACAAGAAGCCCCTGGGACGTTTTCTAACTTTTCTTCAAAACGGCTCCAAACTTTTCTTTGAATGTCAATGAACTTTTTCCAATCCATGGAATCGTCTACAGATGGTCATGAAATACAGCAAATGAACTTTGTATTTGAATGTAAGAACAAAGTGAAATATTGTTACAAAGATGGCAACTCTCTTAACTCTGAATATTCGAATAGTGCAATAATTAGAAATTTTTGGACCCTCTCAGACATATGCATTATTGAAGGGAGATATTGTTTCTTCTGATGAAATATGTTCTCCACAGTTAGTTCTTTAATTAACGACATGCATATATATCACGTCAATAATATCTCAAAATATCTCAAAAGTTTTTATATTATACTTTGTCCTCGGAGAAGCGCGAAGAACTCTTAAGGAAGACGCGGGTCTCGTCTTCGTTGAAATCTCTGATTTTTACTTTATCGCCTTACTTCGTAAGAAGATAAAGTATTTTAAAATATGCGCCGGAAATCTGCAATTTTTCGTCCAAAAACCTCATATTGCCAGGACCAGGTAACGAAAGAGTGATTAAATCTTGTTCCCCAATATGTAGGTAATTACTTCCTCTAACACGTTGAGTAGTCAGAATCCTTATTTTGTGGGTCCTGGATGCCAAAAAATCGATTGACGGCAAAACTTCTGTCTGTTGTCAGTGCTAGTGCCTAAACCGTTCAGACGATTTTGTCCCAAACTGATATTGCCCGATCAATTTAAAAGAAGTTGAAGATCGGGTTTAAACGGATATTATGTGTTTTGGTGGTACTTTACAAGAAGTTTCAATTACATTTTCTAAATTAGTCTAAAAATTGTTCCAAAGTTTTGGATTCAAGTTTGTTCTGGGATAGTGTAAAGCAGAGGTCCTGAAACTACGGCCCGCGGGTCACATGCGGCCCGCCGAGGACATTTATACGGCCCGCCGGGTTTTTATGGTTTAAAGAATTTGTTTCTTAAAATCCCCACATTTCTTTATTATTTATTGGGGTGTCTAGGGATGGCAAAATAATCGATGGTTTTAAATCAACAAGTTTGTTGATTTAATTTTATTTCCTTTTAAATATTGTATTTGTTCCCGTTTTTATTCTTCACTTCAAAATAAGATATATGCAGTGTGTATAATCATTTGTTCATAGTTTTTGTTTTATTATAGTGCGATTTTTCAAACTCTGCCTCTCAAGGCCTGTCTTCACGATGGAATATGTCACGATACCTCGAGTCTTTCTCAGTCATGCCGCTAGATATCGCATGATCGCGACCGTATCAAGCAGTGCTTGCGACCATGCGACATCTAGCGGCAGGACCGAGAAAGACGCGATGTGCCGTATGATCGGCCAAAGGGGCTGGAGAGACTGAGTTAGAAAAATCGCACTATATAATCCGGCCCTCCGACGGCCTGAGGGACAGTGAACTGGCCCCCTGTTTATAAAGTTTGAGGACCCCTGGTGTAAAGGGTACTTAAAAGAATAGAGGTTGGAATTTCCCTTGAAATCCCTAGTTTTTCGAAAATTGCAAAAGTTACAATTAAAAAGTTACCTTTCTCGACGCTTCCTACAACTACAAGGTGTAAGATACATTTTTTCTTTAACGAAATCTGTTCAAATACATATCTTGAAATAACGTCATGTACAAGTTTTCAAAAATATGAGTAGTTTTCGCAGTCCTAAATTTATTTATTTCAATTTAAGATTTTCTCCTGCATTCTGCCAATATTACCTGACTACACAGTTTGTTGATACTACCACTACAGGCACTATCTCTGCACCGTGTCTTTACATATCCTTAAACTCTTCAGTTAGTGGTGGGTATTTTCGTTTTTTCTCAGCAACTAAGTTATCTGAAGAAACTGCAACATGGTTAATTATTGCGATTTTTGCTGTTTTATCAAATAGAACATGACTAGTCTTTGTCTTCGTCCATCGTGACGGTCATCAATGTACTGCCCCAACATATTCTTGCTAGGTCATTACTGAAGATTTTTTCGAGCTTCCATATGTGATACTGTTTCTTCTGGGCTGAAAGTTGATATTTATTTGCAAATGCATGGTTAATTACCTTGACTATATTACCCATATTATGATGCTTTTAAAATATAGTTCGTGTCAAAGAGGACCATCCATTGCATGTATGTTGGATTGATTCGTTGGTGTTTTTACATGGTCCAAAATATATTTTTGATGGGCTTAGTTTTTAATCACTTGATCTTGTATGGAGAAGATGAATCCTTATTTTTTACCGTAAAAACCCACTTTTCGTATCCATTCCGTGAACCATTTCAGATCAATAACACCACATGTCAGCGTTGCTATGGGTGGTATATGGGGGTATATGGGTATGTGCATTAAATAACTTCAAAACCCTAATACAAAAATATAGTTCAATTTTGATTAACTAATGAACAAATGAATGTCATTAATTAATTCCATGCTAGTCGTGGCCTTGCTTACTTGTTTGTCAACTTGTAAGTTTTGTAACATGATAGCTATACTGCCATTATATGCCGTTTAAATAGTCACTGAGTTAGCATAACTCACAATGTAAGATAGGTATGCTTGTAGCCCAACAGCACTTCATTAGGTTATCGGCGTGAGTGGACAACGTATTTCATTAGCATTTCGAGCATTTCATTAGCTGCCGCTCCCTCCATTTAACTGAGCATATGGTGTGTGGATAGAGCCAGATTTATATCTTAGAGGATTGTGTTTGCCATAAAGTAGAAATAAAACATAATTAATTTTTAATTTATTAATATTGTGATACATTTAATTAATATAATTTTTAACAATTGAATAATTTATATTTTAAGAGGTATATTTTTTGTTGCACATTAGATTATTAACATAGGATAACACCATAAAAAAGGGGTCATTCATAAATTACGTAACGCCAAAGGGGGAGAGAGGAGGTATGAGGCAGCGTTACGCTGCGTTACATAGAGATAGGGAAGTGCATTACAAGGGGTAATATTGAAAATACTCGACATTTGCGTTACGTAATTTATGTACGGCCCCATGATGCCAATTACAACATAATGCATATTAATACATTTTATGTATAATTAAATGCATATTAACATAATTAAATAATTAAACATAACATAATTAAATACTTATTAAATTATATAATAAATATATAACAATTTCTATTAAATTACTAGAAAATTTTAGGGTGCGTCCCGGGATCTACATTTGTATACATCAGGCACTGGGTATAGGTATATCTAGAGAGGTGTTTCTGTATATTTTTTTGGTTTTACCACCAGCCCTGAGGATGGAATAAAATATTTAGAAACGTAGGTAAAGTAATAATCCCGTGATCTATATTTCCCATTCAAATACAAAATATTTTTACATTTTTAATTACCTAGTGTATACTCTACACTGATTTTGTAAATCCTATTTTTGAAGAGTTTGTCTTCATTATAGTTATGAAACTCTCACGATCGGGTTTTAGAAACTTCAGGTGTTTTAGGTAATAATGATTATAAATAATATTATACAATTACATTTTTATTTGGAAACTCCAAGGCTCTATTTATATTCGAAATTTCATGGTCACTGACGCAATCGCTACAGTATTTCAGAGAGCACTCTAAATTGAAATTGTTTTTGTCATAAACTTTTCTGTATTTCGTTTCGGCAATCAATGTTCGAAGCGTGTTCAGCTCTTCAGCGTCTTTTCTGACTCATAGTTACATGAATCACTGTCATTCATCTCAGAATTACTTTAGTGATAACTTTCAGTAACGTTTTTACTCGCTACATTACTTCCACAATCTTCCAGCCATTAACTTACTGTTTCTCAAAATTTGCTTCTCGTACATTCACTGCTAAGAGACGACCAAGACTTCACAAATACTCGGGTGCGGTCTCTGAGACCGCTCAAAACAGGACTGTCCGACTTGGGTTTTATGGGGCACATATCAAATTCTAGTTCAGCCACGGGCCGCACCGTAACTTAAGGTTTTTACCTTAACCACTGAGACTATTCCGAAACAAATATATATTAGATACGACTTTTATTCAACATAATGATTAATGTACATACGAGAAAATTAATATATCATTAAATGAAAATAAGATGTATTGTGCAATTGTATTGAATTTGGTTGGTATAAGAAAATGTTTCAAAGCAGTCGCGGGCCGCACAAAAAGATGAGGCGGGCCGCCAGTTGGAAAGGCCTGCCTCAAAACTTTCTCACTAGTGTAACGTCATCGCTCTTAGCATATCGCTTTGTCGGACCGCACAAGGCGAGCAGGAGGCGAGGGTGTGGGGTTAGTCGGCAGGCGCCCAGCTGGCGGCAACCAAACCACCGTCGCCTCTTGGGAGGAGGCGCGCCGGGGCCGTGTCAGGACGCAGGAGGGATGATGTGTGATGATAGCTATGCCCGGACCCCTAAACTCAGCAATGAGACGTCGCGGGCTGCGGGTCGCCTGCGTGGGAGGACCGTCACGTGATGCCTCGCAAAAGAGGGTAGCGAGAGAAACTGCTGGACATTCGAGTTTGAGCCGAATCGAGGTGCGGATGCACCAAACTTGTGCCCAGGGCAGTGCAGAGACGGGTGGGGCTCGTGAGGCAACCCATGTGTTGGGACGCCGCCGTGGAAGTTATTCCACGTGTGACTGCGGTCACGAGGTGTTACGCTGTGTGCGGGCACTCGTTTGGGAGTGGCGAGGGCGACGACTCAGGCCGATCTTCAATCGGCTAAGGATCGCTCCTGTGATCAGGGGTAAGAGGGGTCTACCAGAGCAGTAGGTAAGTGATGAATGCTGTATCACGAATAATTGTAAAATAAATTTGTAGTATGTAGCAAAAGCTCAGGTCTGTGATTAGATTACCGTACTATTCCCACGACGCGACGTGACACTAGTTTCCCTGGCAAACAGTTCGGGCAACGCCACTACAGTTACTACTAGTATAAATGGCGTTGCTAGGGGTCAAAATCACCTAATGTGAAACGCTTACTACTAGTAGTGTAAGTGGCGTTGCTAGGGGCCAAAATCACGCGCTACTAATGTGAAACGCTTCGTCAATAGGCGAGGAGGGATCAATAAAGTCGTGGAGTTAATGCAGTTCTCCCAACAGAAACGCTTGCTGTCTGAGAGTCTGCACCGGGCACAAGAGGGTTCGTTGCAAGAGGGCGGCCGACGTCCACGTATCGCGTCAAGGCCCCTTCTCTTCGGTGGCGGATGGCCTCGCCTCGACGCAGCGCCTGCTTATCTGCAGCTGCCGGCTCGCATTTCCGGCCGCCCTGCACACCCAGCATCTTTCGCGACCGCAGCCTGGCCTCGCCGCCGCTCACTCCCGCGCTTCTGTCTAGCAGTGGCGGCTGCTGAGTGGAGGGAAGGTTTTTTTTTTTATTTTTTTTTATTAATATTCATTCGTTCAAGTATTCGTTATTCTTAGCAGCACAGGCAAATACAACAGACCGATGGCAAATCAAAGAGTGAACAGAGCAGCTTAGCTAGAATTGCATTTGTTTCGGCGACTGTTTCTTGAAGTTCACTTTTTTTGCTGGTAGAGGTTCATTGCACAATTCCTCTTTTCGTTGGCGTTTATTGTGAAGAGCATTCCTCTTCCTTGTCCTACTCACACCTACGTACACACATTTTCACAAACATGCACTACACTACCACACATGCCGGGAGACCGGTTGGGAGCTTACAGCTTGTCCCGGCTGGGGCGGTTCCCCGCTGGTGGGAGATACTCGGTTGAGGGGAAACCCCACTAGTCGACGGTAGGTCGACGCCAGATCTCGCCATCCAGCGGGGAAAAATCATCGCCACCTCCCGAGAAAAAAATACACGCACTACACTTACGGGAGTAATGACATAAGTAGTTGATGCGCCCGGAAACACGAATCAATCAATCAATCAATCAAGAGGAATGCCGCGAGGCCTCCCTCCTTCACAAGACGCTACTCAGCAGCGCCGATTGAAGGACAGTGCCCCCTCTTCGCGCAGTTAGTGACATAAGAAGTGCCACTATGTTTAAATGGAATATAGAGTTACTGCATGTAAAAGATCCTCAAGCGTAAAAGAAGCGTCTGAGCATTATTTAAATCGACTTTTTCATCGCCCAAGTGATACCTCCTTTCTCTGCTAGACGGTGAAAGGAGAATAGCGGAATTTGCGGCATCAGGCGGAAGAGCAGGTCTGATGGCCTGAGCCTCGTCACGGGAAATAAGGCATCACTGAATTCAATTCCATCCACCCCCCCGAGTGTGCATCGGTCTCTGGGTCTCTCGCCCTCTTTGTGGTCACTTCGGTCTGGCCTCGCAGCTCCTAGCCGCCGACGTTTGTGTGTAATTTATTAAAAAGTAATGTAGATTCGGTTTGGACATTTGAAAATGTATAAAGAAATGAAACAATTAGGTCTAGGCCTATCGGAGCAAGGAAAAGGGGACATAAGTAGAGAATGATTACAGTTAATGTGGTACTGAAGTACCGAAGTCTGAGGCAAAAACGTCCACGAGACATATGGAAGTAGTCAATAAATTCACTGGTAGCCAAGTATCAAATGAATAAATCTTGGTAACTCCAAAGCTAGAGTAGAGTTTATAAAGATTATCCCACGAATAGGATCCTTATTAATTACTATTAATTAATACATATTTTATATTCAGTATCTTTTTTATCTAAGATTGTCTTGATATTTCTCGTATCTATTTTCCATACTTAATCGAATCTCTTGAGAACAGTTGACTAAAACATACATCATAAAAGACTGAAACACAAAGTAGATACTAGTCCTACTAGTTCCAATTGTGTGACTAAAGAACGAACTTTCGATCGGAATTCTGAGGCAGTGTCATCACAGCAGTTTCATTTTTCATAATACACGTATCGTTTTTCAGTTCTATAATCCGATTACATTTCAGATGCACTTGGAAGCATCATATTTCCGAACAGTATTATGACGCTCCTTTGCTTTGCAAAGATACCCAAACCCAATTGTTCGTTGAAAGTAGTATTAATTCTTTTCTTTCAATTGGATTGCTTTTATAAATGATACAATTCTAAAAGTTGACACTAACTTATGCATTGACATTCATTTATTTTAATTCTCGATTAAAGTTAAAACAATGAAAAATCTTATATTGTAGGAGTAAAGGTACGAGGAAATGGCTATTTTAGCATTTGCTGCCTGGACACTGGGAAACAGTAAAAAATAAAAAAAAAATAAAAAAAAGATTGAGGTGGGCCTGGAAGAATCGAATGAACTTTTCGATAGTTCTTACAAACTTCCGTGGGGAAGCATCATTATTTTCACCGGAGAGGTTTTGCGCGTAACCGAAACGGCTAACGCTGTTATTCATAACGTAACATGGAATATTGCTTGAAGCTCAGCAATGACGGGCGCGCCCCGCCTCTCGTCGGCTCGACGCCGTGCCGTACTGGCCCAGCTGATGACTAGAGACCGGAAAAATACGTAGCATGAAACGTCAAAATATGTACGTAAATATGTAATGTAAACTAAGAATAATAAATATGTAAAACCGGCTATAATATGTAACCTTAAAATACACTAATTTATAAAACACATTTACGTAACACGGAATGAGATTTATAAAAAATGTCCTAAACAAATTTTAAAAATAATACAAACGTTTTAAAAATGATTTGGAGAGCATAAGTTGATTTCCACTTTGCATCATGCAACTCCCGTCAGTAATAAAAGCTTTATCTATTGCTGTCCAGGACCGTAGTTTACTTGCCGGACTAGACACAATAGAAGCCATCGCACAAACTGGCGATTTATACGACCAGCAAACAATCACCGGAGCGTGCAGCATCTCATCCAAGGCGATCGTCAAAGTTTCTCAGGAATTAAAGTTAGAGGCAACGAAACGCGACGTAAATGATAGTTTTCACCTTTAGGTGTGAAAAGTATCTCGGACGCTGATGCGCATTTCCGAAAGGGAAATGTTCTGAGGGAATTTGTATTCCACTCTTGTTAATAGCAAAAGAAACCGTTTTCTATTAATTGACGATATAGAACATTGATTAGAAAATTGGGATGACAGTCAAATTTAAGGCAGAATATGCATTAAACTAATATTGACGTGTTATGTAACACATTAGAACAGGGACATTTTACTTCAACATGATTCATCACATTTAAAACATAGATGTTTTTGTCGATCTTTTCATCAACATCGAAAACCTTTTGTTGATGTTTCGAAGTGTCGATGATTTGCTAAAATTTCACTAGGCGGGGGTGCGAACTGATAGGGGATGCTAGGGATACGCAGAGAGTTTGATGTCTCTTGCTGGAAAAAAATTAAGTTATCCTTGCCAGGCATACAATTTATTCACTTAAAGTACGTCATTTATAATTTCTACACTCCGAAACATTCAAAGAAAGGAATCCAAATTAAAATCGGACTAGCAAACTCCCTCGTAAGCATTTTAAGACTCCCTCAGGCTGCGTTGAGAGAGTCGTTTTTCGTTTCACTCAACAAATCTTCGTTTCGTCTCGTCCTGGAGTTTTGCAGATCTTCCGCGCAACTTAACTTGTTGACTGTCTGCGTGCGTAGAACGTACGTCCTCCAAGCGGCCGTTGGCCGAAAGAGCCTTTTGTCCGCCGGCGCACGTTCGCACGCACTCGAAGACAATGTGCGGCGGGCAGAGGGCCCGTGGCGGAGCTCGCGGTTTGCCACATGGCCACGCGGTGGCACGCACAGCCACCACGTGCGCCTGGCGGCCACGCGGGAAATGAGCAATGGCATTGGCCTCGCGCGATGAATCAGGAGAGGACGCTGTCATAGTCAGCAATCCTCACGATGTTGTTTTGACTTTCAGCGTTTCGGCTGCCCTGGTATTCTTCCGTAAAAGATGCAGTGCTTCACATCAGTGTTGTCAAGGTCGATGCCACGAACGGGAGTCCGTGGTACGAGTGCCACGACGAAATCGTCCCTTCACGCAGTTCATTACCCCGCCACCAGAGACAACGCCATCCCTGTTGTAAAACAGCGGGGTTACTACTACTCGTAATAGTTCCCTTTCCAGCTAGTTGCGCAGAGAAGCTCGTGGCATGCTATGGTGCCACAAAGCGTGCCACTGCCACCAGTAGACCTTGACACCACTGCTTTACATCGTGTTTGAACTATACTAGGATTTATTTAGAGCTGCGTTTGAAGTAACTGCTGACGATTTCATCCAATCGGGACAGCTGTTGGCGATTTCATCCAATCGGGAGCTTGAACGTCACCGTAATGACGTAATTGTAGCAACATACAAGCTCCCAATTGGATGAAACCGTCAACAGCTGATTTACTTCAAACGCAGCTCTAAATAAATGCAAGTATATACTGCGATTTTCGTAACTTTGTCACTGACAGGAATCAGCTGTTTCGCTGCCATCCAATCAGGAGCTGATATTTCGCGACAGTGACGTCACTACGGTGACGTTCAAGCTCCCGATTGGATGAAGCCATGAACAGCTAATTTCTGTCAGGGACAAAGTTACGAAAATCGCAATGTAGCTCATGTAATGGCACCACCTGGATCGTGCACGGTCTTCGTCTTCACATTTCCTTCCATTTGTTTATTTCGTTATTATACTGCAATTTTCTTAACTTTGCCCCTGACAGGAATCAGCTGTTTCGCTGCCATCCAATCGGGAGCTTATATTTCGCTATAGTGACGTAACTACGGTGACATTCAAGCACCCGATTGGATGAAATCGTCAGCAGCTGATTCCTGTCAGGGACAGAGTTAAGAAAATCGCAGTATAGTTCATCACATATCGAGATGTTGGTGACCAAATGTAGTAAAATCATTACTTGAGAAATGTGTTATGATAAATTATAATTATACTGCATACTTTTTGGGTTGTGCCGCCTATGGAATACTTCTAACATCACGAAGATGAAAACGTCTATGCTGTTTGTAGGGAATTCGAACCGTCAAGTGCCATAGCCGTCAGCGCCATCCATGATGCCTTTAAGATGACGTACAAAGAAGAAAGGAGAGAAGATGGAGGGTTTGCTCTACGAGATGATACGGAGGCCAAAATAGGAGACTGGCACTGAAATTCGAGATTGTTCGTCGGCTTTAAGTGAACGGGTATTGACACATTTTTCGCATGAGTTATGTTTGAAAGTTATTTTTGCATGTTTGCGTGATGAGCAACTAGGGAAGGGAGATATGAAGTGTTGGTGCACATTAGAGCATTTCTGACTTGTTTTAAGGAAACCTAGAAAGATATGGATAAGGACGATTTACTTAAATGTCATCAAGAGCAATTTTTTAAGAAAAATGTTAAAGATCAATGTTAGGAAAATATCCCTGCGAATTGCATTGACCCCAAAATATGCACTCCTCTAGAATGAACAAAATGTGTATAATTAATGTTCAATTTGTTTTTCTTATTCCCACGGTAATGTATGTTGTACGTTTACGGTAATGTACGTTGTCCTTGTCACATTTACGTTCTACAAAAAGGGCGTAATTATCTGTTTAGACTTCATATTCTCATGTAACTCCGACGGGAAGTTATACAACAAATCCCAAGAGCTGTGAAGATACAGTCGGTTTACAGGGAACGAAAGATTGCATGAATAGCCCGTGAGCGCACTTGCTCCGGTTGGTCCATTTCCAAGAGCGGTGTCCACCAACAAACATAGTCGCACGCCGCTTTACGAGGCCCGAGCGAAGGCGAAGGCGAAGACGAAGGCGTGCGCGCGCGCTGGTGGAACGACCGGCTGGCGGGTCTCGTGGCCGCGAGGCGTCGCTCTTTTTGCCGCCTTGCGTCACGCGCGAGGCGTTGCGAACGCCGCGCCACGTGGTCCGCAGCGCTGCCTGCGCCAAGACGCGGCCGGGGAGGGGGCCGGCCAGCTGCCTTCGCAGTGGGGCAGAAGAGAGCGCGTCGAATGCTGTGGAAAGTGATGGCACGTTTTATCAAAACACCAGTACAACGGCATTTCGATACAAACATCGACATAAAATCGATGTTAAAAATATCATCAAACATAGTATTTATCCATCCTGTTTCCATTTTTAATTGGAATACTTAAATGAAATTATTATATTGTTTGGTCACGTGTAAGTAATATGTAAATAATAATGTTGATCGAATGTAAAAAAGGAAATAAAAATAAAGGAGATCGTGTTTGGCCATTATTCTATTTACTCGCTTTCTTTCATTGATCATCAAAGTAAAACGTCCTATACGAGTATATAATAAACAAACATTAGTTTAGCATTTTCTGCCTTAAAGCACTCTGTTACATTAATTTCCTAAACAATATTCTCTACAGACAAGGTATAAAATGCAATTCAACAATACTACCACGAACAAAATTATCGAAAAGAATATCAAACTTTATTGAAAACTTTGATGTTTCTGGAAAAATATATCTATCTGAAATAACATGCAAATAAAACATCGATGTTGATATATCGATGTTTCTAGCAAAAAATATCAATGCTTTAAACCTATCGTTTTTTGCCATCCCTAGCTGTGGAAGCCTCTCGTGCCCCATCCCATCTCCGCGCCCGTCTTCTTCCCCGCTTCGCCCTTGACCGCGCCTAGTCCCCGCCATAGACTAAGGATGTACTCTATGTCTCCGCTTCCGTCTCCTCTTCCGCTAAGCGCCTTGCCGGCTCCCCATCTGCTTTCTTACTCGCAACGTATCTCCGTAGTCCCTAACGCCGCCCCCGCCTCTCCTGTCCCACTCCTATTTGTTCTGTCCCTTCCCCATTCGCTGCTCTGACCCCAGTCCCGCCACCGTTCTGGCATCAGGACTCGCCCTTTCCTTCCGTGATGTCTCATTTTTCCACACCCACACCCGCCCCAATACCTATCCTCCACGCCCCGACACCTATCCTCCACGGCCCGACACCTATCCACCCCGCCCCGACACCTATCCTCCCCGCCCCGACACCTATCCTCCCCGCCCCGACACCTATCCTTCCCGGCCCGACACCTATCCTTCCCGGCCCGACACCTATCCTTCCCGGCCCGACACCTATCCTTCCCGGCCCGACACCTATCCTTCCCGTCCCGACACCTATCCTTCCCGTCCCGACACCTATCCTTCCCGCCCCGACACCTATCCTTCCCGCCCCGACACCTATCCTTCCCGCCCCGACACCTATCCTTCCCGCCCCGACACCTATCCTTCCCGCCCCGACACCTATCCTTCCCGCCCCGACACCTATCCTTCCCGCCCCGACACCTATCCTTCCCGCCCCGACACCTATCCTTCCCGCCCCGACACCTATCCTTCCCGCCCGACACCTATCCTTCCCGCCCCGACACCTATCCTTCCCGCCCCGACACCTATCCTTCCCGCCCCGACACCTATCCTTCCCGCCCCGACACCTATCCTTCCCGCCCCGACACCTATCCTTCCCGCCCCGACACCTATCCTTCCCGCCCCGACACCTATCCTTCCCGCCCCGACACCTATCCCTTCCCGCCCCGACACCTATCCTTCCCGCCCCGACACCTATCCTTCCCGCCCCGACACCTATCCTTCCCGCCCCGACACCTATCCTTCCCGCCCCGACACCTATCCTTCCCGCCCCGACACCTATCCTTCCCGCCCCGACACCTATCCTTCCCGCCCCGACACCTATCCTTCCCGCCCCGACACCTATCCTTCCCGCCCCGACACCTATCCTTCCCGCCCCGACACCTATCCTTCCCGCCCCGACACCTATCCTTCCCGCCCCGACACCTATCCTTCCCGCCCCGACACCTATCCTTCCCGCCCCGACACCTATCCTTCCCGCCCCGACACCTATCCTTCCCGCCCCGACACCTATCCTTCCCGCCCCGACACCTATCCTTCCCGCCCCGACACCTATCCTTCCCGCCCCGACACCTATCCTTCCCGCCCCGACACCTATCCTTCCCGCCCCGACACCTATCCTTCCCGCCCCGACACCTATCCTTCCCGCCCCGACACCTATCCTTCCCGCCCCGACACCTATCCTTCCCGCCCCGACACCTATCCTTCCCGCCCCGACACCTATCCTTCCCGCCCCGACGCCTATCCTTCCCGCCCCGACGCCTATCCTTCCCGCCCCGACGCCTATCCTTCCCGCCCCGACGCCTATCCTTCCCGCCCCGACGCCTATCCTTCCCGCCCCGACGCCTATCCTTCCCGCCCCGACGCCTATCCTTCCCGCCCCGACGCCTATCCTTCCCGCCCCGACGCCTATCCTTCCCGCCCCGACGCCTATCCTTCCCGCCCCGACGCCTATCCTTCCCGCCCCGACGCCTATCCTTCCCGCCCCGACGCCTATCCTTCCCGCCCCGACGCCTATCCTTCCCGCCCCGACGCCTATCCTTCCCGCCCCGACGCCTATCCTTCCCGCCCCGACGCCTATCCTTCCCGCCCCGACGCCTATCCTTCCCGCCCCGACGCCTATCCTTCCCGCCCCGACGCCTATCCTTCCCGCCCCGACGCCTATCCTTCCCGCCCCGACGCCTATCCTTCCCGCCCCGACGCCTATCCTTCCCGCCCCGACGCCTATCCTTCCCGCCCCGACGCCTATCCTTCCCGCCCCGACGCCTATCCTTCCCGCCCCCACGCCTATCCTTCTCGCCCCGACGCCTATCCTTCCCGCCCCGACGCCTATCCTTCCCGCCCCGACGCCTATCCTTCCCGCCCCGACGCCTATCCTTCCCGCCCCGACGCCTATCCTTCCCGCCCCGACGCCTATCCTTCCCGCCCCGACGCCTATCCTTCCCGCCCCGACGCCTATCCTTCCCGCCCCGACGCCTATCCTCCCGCCCCGACGCCTATCCTCCCGCCCCGACGCCTATCCTCCCCGCCCCGACGCCTATCCTCCCCGCCCCGACGCCTATCCTCCCCGCCCCGACGCCTATCCTCCCCGCCCCGACGCCTATCCTCCCCGCCCCGACGCCTATCCTCCCCGCCCCGACGCCTATCCTCCCCGCCCCGACGCCTATCCTCCCCGCCCCGCCGCCTATCCTCCCCGCCCCGCCGCCTATCCTCCCCGCCCCCGCCGCCTATCCTCCCCGCCCCGACGCCTATCCTCCCCGCCCCGACGCCTATCCTCCCCGCCCCGACGCCTATCCTCCCCGCCCCGACGCCTATCCTTCCCGCCCCGACGCCTATCCTTCCCGCCCCGACGCCTATCCTCCCGCCCGACGCCTATCCTTCCCGGCCCGACGCCTATCCTTCCCGGCCCGACGCCTATCCTTCCCGGCCCGACGCCTATCCTTCCCGTCCCGACGCCTATCCTTCCCGTCCCGACACCTATCCTTCCCGCCCCGACACCTATCCTTCCCGCCCCGACGCCTATCCTTCCCGCCCCGACGCCTATCCTTCCCGCCCCGACGCCTATCCTTCCCGCCCCGACGCCTATTCTTCCCGCCCCGACGCCTATCCTTCCCGCCCCGACGCCTATCCTTCCCGCCCCGACGCCTATCCTTCCCGCCCCGACGCCTATCCTTCCCGCCCCGACGCCTATCCTTCCCGCCCCGACGCCTATCCTTCCCGCCCCGACGCCTATCCTTCCCGCCCCGACGCCTATCCTTCCCGCCCCGACGCCTATCCTTCCCGCCCCGACGCCTATCCTTCCCGCCCCGACGCCTATCCTTCCCGCCCCGACGCCTATCCTTCCCGCCCCGACGCCTATCCTTCCCGCCCCGACGCCTATCCTTCCCGCCCCGACGCCTATCCTTCCCGCCCCCGACGCCTATCCTTCCCGCCCCGACGCCTATCCTCCCCGCCCCGACGCCTATCCTCCCAGCCTCGACGCCTATCCTCTCCGCCCCGACGCCTATCCTCCCCGCCCCGACGCCTATCCTCCCCGCCCCGACGCCTATCCTCCCGCCCCGACGCCTATCCTTCCCGCCCCGACGCCTATCCTCCCCGCCCCGACGCCTATCCTCCCCGCCCCGACGCCTATCCTCCCCGCCCCGCCGCCTATCCTCCCCGCCCCGACGCCTATCCTCCCCGCCCCGACGCCTATCCTCCCCGCCCCGACGCCCATCCTCCCCGCCCCGACGCCCATCCTCCCCGCCCCGACGCCCATCCTCCCCGCCCCGACGCCCATCCTCCCCGCCCCGACGCCCATCCTCCCCGCCCCGACGCCCATCCTCCCCGCCCCGACGCCCATCCTCCCCGCCCCGACGCCCATCCTCCCCGCCCCGACGCCCATCCTCCCCGCCCCGACGCCCATCCTCCCCGCCCCGACGCCCATCCTCCCCGCCCCGACGCCCATCCTCCCCGCCCCGACGCCCATCCTCCCCGCCCCGATGCCCATCCTCCCCGCCCCGACGCCTATCCTGCCCGCCCCGACGCTTATCCTGCCCGCCGCGACGCTTATCCTGCCCGCCGCAACGCTTATCCTGCCCGCCGCAACGCTTATCCTGCCCGCCGCAACGCTTATCCTGCCCGCCGCAACGCCTATCCTGCCCGCCGCATTGCCTATCCTCCCCGACCCCAAAAACCTATCCCTCCCGCCCCAACACCTATCACTCGCTTTCGCAGTCGCCCTCGGTGCCTCTTTCCATCTCGTCTTCCCTTCTCCTCTTCAGTTATCTCTCTAGTGATAACTTCTACATCACGACGGACAATTGTTGCTGCTGCATGTTGAAATTGTCGTCACCGTGGCAATCTCAGTTTGCATCGCCTTTGCCTACTTCACTGCCATAGTTACACTTTTACGATTTTCACATCCAGTCACAGTTGTCATCGCCGTGCCTAATAATATTGCCAAAATCTCCATGTTTTAGGGTTAGAGCTACTTCTAAAACTTTGTAATTCAGTTTTTTCAGATAGCTCATCTAAGACAGTTGTCATTTTCAGTTTCTTCGTAATCAGACTCCCTCCTTACATCCTCTTCAGCATTATTATCTCCACACACTTGCTCTCGCCAACGTCAGCACAATCTCCTAAAACCGTTCTGACAGCTTTCTGACGCCTCAAGGTTCCCAGCGGCTCGGAATCGTCTTGATGTTGTAATATGGGACAAGTAGAGGTTCAATTAAATGGTAATAATTGACAAAGGGAGAATTTCCCTCGAGGAGTCTTTGTATGACAGAAGTAATTACGCAGTTCTGAGGCGAGCCAGGGTTAACAAATTATAGTACATACGTTTTCTAGTAATTATTCTTAACTACATACTTAGTGTTAAAGGTAATGCGTTTCGTGTGTAATCCCAACTGTTTTACCTGGTTTGAACATTGTGAATATTTTAATGATATATTACTTTTAATGCGGTAAATTAACTTCCGGAAAATACTTTGTAATCTCCTCAATATGAGTGTATTTTCTTATATTTAAGTGCATATGTTTGTATCAAACTCTCGTCAGCTAGGAGACATTTAACATTTGTTTTAAGTGTTTATTCACTGATGAGAGTAACGATAATTATGAAAGAGTTTTGTTGAAATACCTTTCTTCATGGAATGCAGTGGAGTGCAATGCGATGGAACTGGTGCTGATTCAAAGCGTTCTGATAGCAGATTTAGGTATTTTAGATGTTTTTATAAATGTTTCATATATTTATCGTTTCAGGTCCGGCTTCTTACAAAAACAATTATTTTTTATCTCTGGAATGTTTTATATTGTGGATAATTTGAAGGTTTAGAAATTCTATAAACTTCAAGCATCGAAGTTTTCAAGCATTGATCTTTTAAAGTTTAATAATCTGTAACATTAAATTCTTGCGCAACAAAATTTAATTTGACAATGGCTGTGATTATTTATATTATTAAAATTTAACTGAAACAAAGTGAACGACGTCTCTCAAAGTGCGAAATACAGGAAAGACGAAGGAAATACCAGACCATGAGGATCATCTGGAGGATGGGATGGTAGTCTGCTCGTTGAACATGGAACAAACCGCGTTTGTTTCGATCGAATACAAACAGATATTAGTACCATCAGTTATTGTTTCTTTTTTAACTTTTACAAAATTATTATTAGGGCATATTTTATCCACGAACAAAACATTGCGAACGAAAAAACATCGAACCCAAACATCGGTTTCAATACATCGATGCTTAGAACATCGATATTTATTACAGAAACATCGATGTTTTGAAAACATGGACGTCGATGTTGCATCCATCCTCTCCTTCCCTTCTCCGGGCAGCACGCCGCGCCGCCGCCGCACTGAAATTGCGATTCCTGCAGCAATTCTCCCACCGTTCGCTTCGTGTTCCGAGAACAAGACGAAAAAATTGAACTAAAAATCCCGCGAACGGAACCACTAGGAAAAGGTGAAAGTCTTTGTTGACTGGAAACATCAGTCGACTTGAATACATTAGCCGGTAATTAGTAATAGGAAAATAAGACCAGTATTTGTTGCCTGAAAGAACAGTTTGACACAAGCGCCCCACGTTGGAAGAACATTAGCGGCATCCCATCCTCGATCCTAGTCTCTCCAGAACAGACCGGAAGTTAAACCTGTGACTGTTTTGTATGGCGTCCACCTGTCAGGATCAGTGGTTTGGGAGGGAGGTTTTTTTTCCTGGGAATTCGCCTTTTCCCGTTGTACGATTACAATACTTTCTCTCGTTACGAAGTATGTGCGAGAATGTAAAATACGTGGTCATTTTTGCACCTTTTTTCTCGTCAGAGTGCAAACTAAAGAAACATTACGCGCAAATTCGAAGCCTTATCATTAATTATTTCCAGATATTCTATATGGACAAACACGCAGTTTTGACGTAGCTTCTTTACATTTACATATGGCGTTAAAAGAAGAATTCAATAACTCACAAAATATTCACATGTTAAGCACACACTTGTAAATTTTACAGCTAGGTTTTTGTCCAGCAATCAGACGCTTAAGAAGCTTTCCTTGTCTGCACGTGCAGTGAAGTAATGTGCATTTACACAAAAATGTAAGTACAGGCGACTTATTATATTGTCAGAAACGTGGTGTTCAGTTATCTATAAATGCGACGATGACTCAGCTAATTTATAAAAATATTGCTTTTTTAAAAGATTTCGGAATGCGTAGGTTTTATGGACACTTGAACTCACAAAGCGGCGAAGAACAGCGCACTGCAAGCCAGGCATCACAGGCACTGAGAATCGGTTTTCTTGGAAAATAAGAAAAGGAACGTGCTTTTGGCATACGTATAACACTGGAGGAAGTTATAATATCAGCAGGATCAAATTTCCTACTACCGTAGCGTTCACGAGAGGTGAGTCACAAAGCTTTTGCTTAGCGTAAAACGTTATGCGGCACCGACGTGACCGGTAGCGAAGTATAGTATGTTCGCCCAGTTTCGTCCTAAATGGAAGTAACAATGAAATGTGGCGTTGGTGTGTACCGTCAACGCAGAATTCCCATAAATTCAAATGTTAATTCGCATTTGTTAGACGTGAGCAGCCCATCAAGCACTGATGGGTGCATACTCGTATAAATATATAATTATTAAATAAATATTTATGTGTTATATAGGGAGAGAGAAGGAGGTAATTAAATGTGTCAGCAACACGATTTAGTATCATGAGAATGTAGAGTTCCTACATTCAAAAAGTTTCGTATATATGTTAATGGGAAGCGTTAATGGAAATGGAATTCGTGGCACAGAGCGAAGTCGCTCGCCTTTCACCAAGGAGGTCTGAGTTCGATTCCCAGATAACCTTATGTGAAATTGTTCCGACAAAATGATTTGAGGCTAGTAAATCTTTTCAAAGCGTACACTGGATCTAAAGCGTTAAAGGACATTCGAACTAGGAGAGGGTACTCTCAATATTTCGGAAGGGGAGCTATCCATACAAAATTAAATAGAGGAATCAAAAAACCGATGTAGGTAAATACTTTTTTGCCAATCGGATAATAACTGACTGAAACAATCTACCTGCTGCAGCACTAGCGACTTTTCGACCCCTAGTGCACGTTGCTTCCGGAATCGTCAAGGGAATGATGTGTGATGCCAAATATGTGTCTGTGTTATATTTCTTAGTTACTTAGTTGTAGTTTCATTATAATACGTATTTTCAAGTTCTTTGTATGTCTTTATACGATCTGTATAAACCCTGCCACCGAGCGAAAGCTCATTAGTAGGAAATAATTAATATTAATATTATTATATTAAGATTAGTGGTTGTCAATACACCTATTTGAAGGAAAACTGATATCAAATGGCAGAATGGGCAGAACAGTGAAATGTACTGCTCTGTAACGTACTGTAGAAATATGGTTAGCAACACACCCTGCCCCCACAGTTGGAAACAAGTTTAATTTCTTTATCACATGATTGGGATGGTGTGCGACACAAGTCACGTGATCCCAGTCGCTAATTCGGATGGAGTTCGGAAGAGTTTTTTGTTTTCTGTTGGAGTTTGCGCGTGCGCAGAGACTCAAAATATGATTAATAGTGTATATGCTAAGATTATTCAGGTTGTGCAAAAACACTAATGAGTAATGCCAACTGCAGAACGTTCTCGTAAAGACGTCGGATGCGCGATCGCAAATCGGATGTTGACTCAGGAGCGGGTTCTTGACTGTATGTGGCCAGAGTAAGCATTGCCGATGCCAAGAAGTCACAGTTAACCGTACTTTCCGTGTAGTTCATTTGGTGTTCCTTAACGAGGGATCTGCGCTCCTTCGCTGACTAAAAGAATTGCTTATCTCTCGGCAGGATGGATTTGTTGATTTCCGTCGAGTAATCCATAGGAAGAAGGAAACGTGATTTCATCGTGATAGATCCTTCTACTTTGCGAATATCCGCTCAGTGTAAATTCCTAATAAGCAAAGATCGACGTGCGTCAAAGTTCGCTTGTCGTGTTTGTCGCTTAGTTGAGTAAACTTCTATCCTTCTAGCTAGCTCTCCTTTTCAGTATCCCTAAAACATTTTCTTCGTCATAGTTCTGTCGAAACCTAACACCTACCAGGAAAGGGCCTCGTAACTTAAACTTTGAGGAAAAGGAAACTACCAGGAAAGGGCTTTAAACTATTGAGATGATTTATTGAAAAACAACTGGTAAGAAAAAAGAAGAAAACAAGTTTAACGTGGTTAAAATTGTTTTAAGTGGTCACAAAGTTCATACAGAAACACAGGCCTTGATATTTGGTCAATCTTGCGGTGAATACTCAAATCATGTCATGCCTCACCATGTATCCTTTACTGGTGTGGCCCGCTTTTTCCTTATGTCCGACCTGTTCTCATTGCTTTTGCTAATTCTTAAAATGTACAAATTTAAGCACTTAACAATTTTTGAAGATAGATTTTCAGTCCAGCAATTTTCGGCGATCCATGTTTTTTATTCGATGGAAAACAAAATGAAAAAATTCTCTTTTGCAATGAAATACTATTAGATTGCAGACATGCGCAGGATTGAAATTTTAGTTTTGTACTTTAAAATTTTAAATATGGTTACTTTCGGCAGCATTAGGGTTATAGTTTTCGTAAATGAAAGGAAAGTCAAGCAGTGTGTATTTGTACTCTATGATAGATCTAGAAGTAAAATCTTCCTAGAATTAACTGTTGTGATTCTTTCTTTAAGTATTCATAAAGTTTAATTTGTCACTAAAATATCAGTTATTCTTAAGATACGCATTTATGTACACTTTCAAATTTAAAAGACACGTTACTAGTGCATCAGTACGGGCAATTCATAAGTTCGTGTTGTTGCGGTTGTTTTCGACGAGGTGTAGTTAATATAATAATAATGATGATGATGATGATAATGGATGATGATGATATTATTATTATTATTAAGAAGAAGAAGAAGAAGAAGAAAACCACATGCAGAGTTTCCTTGATAAAACAGTTATTCAATGGCAGGAAGTAGATTCCTTAAAAAAGGCCGCGATGAGGTATAATAGCCAAGATCTAAAAATGATTGTCTTTGCAAATAGTTTTTATTGCACTGGAGCGATTTTTTATTATCAATTCTTGTCAAAAATGTTTATTTCATCTGTATTCAGAATTCAACTTGTATCTGGTTAGACTAGGATCCCAGAATTTCAGAAAAGTTCACAAAATACACTTCTCCCCATAGTACGTCACGCACAACTTTTAACTATTTTTGATGTTAAATAAATAAATAGATCAATATTCTTTTCGGCGTTGTGGGCGAACAAACCGCATGGATTTCTTGGCTGTGAACGTTACCCATTGTCCATCCGTCAAGATTGTTATGCCGCAAAATACACAATATTACGTCACTTGTTATCAAAATAACGAGTTAGTAATTTAACAAAAACCTACCAACGATTTCTTTGTTTGAAAACAAAATAAAGAACTACACATTTTGCATACAAATTCGAGGTCAAGTCACGATTTCTTTCTGGACATTGAGAAGCAAACACGCAGCATTGACTGACGTGGGTTACTTACATTTACGTATGTTGTCCATCTTGTCATGAAGGAGGGATGCGACATCCATGTCGATGTTTTCAAAACATGGATAGTTTTGTAAAACCATCGATGTATGTAAGATTGTATTTTGAAGCCGGAGTTTTTTAACAATGTTTTATGTTCGATATTTTTGCTGGTCGATATTTTTAAATGGAAAATCCACAAACAAATTCTGCTAGTTTTAGATATCCATAAATTGTATATTCATCAGACTTAAGTTACCAAGTATGAAAAATAAATAAAATCGAAATCAGAAATTTTGTTAATTGTCATGATGGTTTTTTGACTTTGTTTTTTGCCAGTTAAATCTAATTTAAAAATTATTAAATGGGACAGTTACCAAATTAAATTCCACAGCATCAACTTTATTGGTTAGTAATCCAGTTTTAAAAATATTAATGTTTAATAACATCGTTGTTTTGGGGTCGATGTTTTAATAATATCAATGTTTTAATTTTTAGCATCGATCTTTTGAAACATCGATGTTTTGTTGGCGATGTCTCATATCTATCACGAAGACGTCGCTCTCAGAAGATATGAAGATACTCCTCGGCACCGAGAACAGCAAGTCTCGGCGCGCAATCCGAAATTTAGAAATATCACTGTAAGAAGGCACTGCTTTGACAGTGCTTGGCAACATAACTGCAGATTATGTCCATGCACTCGATTCGTCAATGGGTTCATTTACGTTAGCTAGCTCACTTGCAAGTGGCTGCGTCCCTATGTTTTGCAATGCCATCGTCCTACGAATCGTTCATTTGTTTCCCGGCGTGTCAAAATAGTCCCTTCTTAGGCCTCATTCACAATGCAAACTTAAACGTTAACGTAACGTAGCCGCAAAACCTAGAAATGAGTTACTAAGCGAGACCATTCACAATGCCTTGACGTAACCGTAGACATAAGCCCGTAAGAGTTCACCAGCTCCAAGCTTTTACGTTAAGTTTACGTCGGAATTCTACCGAAAATCCATCGGAGAGCAGCATGGAAGGTCGATTTAAGATTATTTTCTAGTAGTTAATGGCTATGTCATTGTAATTGTAATGTACAGAACTACTAGTTTGGAAATGGTTTTGATTTAGAGTAAGAATTTGAGCATTTTTTATTGTGACATAACGTGACACGGCAAATAAACTAATTATGTTCGACGAATTACTCATGAATTTGGTATAAAAGAATCCTTGTTTATAAGATGAAGGAAATGCGAGCACTACTACAACAGCTACTCGCATATATAGTTGGTACAGTCTTGTTTGTACAGTCCATAATTTGCTCGAAGAACATTAATTTTAAATGGTAAATTGATACTAATGGAAAATATATTACAAGATAATTGAATAACTCCAGTTAAATAAAATGTAACTTTGTCCTAGAAGAAATGGCCTTGAATTTGAAACTCACCAGCACATTTAGTCGCTCGGGAACTAGCTGCTTGAAAGGTTTCCAAGCAACAAAATGTGCTGCTGAACTTCAAATTCTAAGCAGTTTCGTCTAGGAGTACAAAATTACATTTTATTTAACTACAATTATTCAATTATCTTGTAATATATTTTTCATTAGAATTATTTTCCACTTAAAATTAACAATATTCGAGCAAATGATGGACTGTACAAACAAGGACTGTTCCTAACTGTATATACAGAGTGTCCCACCAACTATGGACCACCGCCATAATTTCTAAACGGTTCAGGATATCGAAATGCTGTTTTCACTTAACAATGCGGAATCGTGGGGCAAGTAACAGGCCGTACAGAAATTGTCTATAATATTTTTAGTTTAAGAGAAATTTAATCTCTGATTTTTTTAAATGGAATCATACCATACCATACCATACTTTCACCACCAATGGATAGACCATGAAAAGAGGAATAAAATGATGTATCATATGTTAGTATTTTGGTAGTAATTTGAGTAGAAAATTAGACTTTCTGATATGTGATTTTTAAGTAAACGGTCCTTTCCTGTAGCAGCCCTTGCACAAGTCGCCTTTGTAGAAGGTAGCCTTCGCGGCGTCGAGACTGTTTCGTGGAGAAGGGAGTGTGAAAGGGGTGGCCGTGAAGGATAGGGGCGGAACTACAGCAATTCATGGTCTTGACACGAAGATCATATGAACAAACATCAATATTAACTATCAGAATGAGATACTTTTTTCCCATTGGTTCTTCTGAATTGAAATTTTCTTCTACTGAAATCCCAAAGCAACGATCCTCGAAAAGAACAAAATAAAAATGATTTGTAGCGGAACGTCGATAAAAATAAAGGTCCTTTTCAAACGTACAAAAATCGACAACAGAGCTACGTGTTTTATGGCAGAAACAAGCTGTCATTTTAAAACATGGAGGGGGAAAGAATGCTTAAAGATTTTATTGTAATATCTTGATTAATTCATCAAATAACAGATAGGTAGACATTTTATCTTATTATTTACTCTTAATAAACGTCTTTTTTAAACAATACCAAAAGAACAAAGCAATACAAATTTTGAAACACTCTTGACAGACTGTCCGTGTAAATTCACTAAACTTTAACACAAATTCACACCTGCTGTCACGACTGCTAATATTGATTGGAGTTTTTCTCACTTCATAACGCCACGTGCTGCCTCACACATAAAAATCCACGACAGAAAACGGAAGTGTACTGTTTTCTTTTCCATTTATGAACAGCAGTAGAGGTATGGTTGCGAAATGAACGAATGATCATTTAATTAAAAATGAAATTTACCAACGAAGAGACAGTGACTGGATTCTTGTCAAGTTTGAAAATGATATTTATTAGTAAAGAAGACAAGTGAATTGCAGATAAATCAATGGAAAAAATCTCATTTTAATCTTTAAAATTGGTGTTTATTAGTGTGACCTTTGTGTCAAGACATTGGATTGCTGTAGTTAGGCCTCTTATCCCCCATTGCCACCCCTCTGTCTCCTCTCTCCACGCAATAGTCTTTCCGCTGCGAAGGCCATTTTCCCGAAGGCGAGATTTGCAGGGGCTGCTACACGAAATATTGTCCGTTTAATTCAAAATCACATATCAGAAAGTCTAATTTTATACTAAAATTGCTATCAAAATACTAGCATATCATTTTATTCCTCTTTTCATGGTCTATCGATTGCTGGTGAGAAAAATATATCGTTCCATTTAAAAAATCAAAGATGATAAAATTTCTCGAAAACTAAAAATGTTATAGACGATTTCTCTACGGCATGTTACTTGCCTCATGATTACGCATTATTCAACGAAAACTGCATATCGATATCATGAACCGTTTTAAAGTTATGAGGGTGGTCCATAGTTGATGGGACACCTGTATAAAAACCAATCGGTAGGAATGTCGGGGGGAAAAGCTAGAAACCATGGTGGATGATTCCACCATGCTAGAAACGAATCGATCAAGTTTGAGTAAGTTTAATTCAGATTGGTTCACGCGAAACTTGCGTTCCAGCATACGTTCGTCATTATGAATGCTTATTTTTTCGTGTAAATTTTACGTCCAAGTTACAGCATTAATTTACGTTTAAGTTTGCATTGTGAATGAGTCCTGTAACTCGTCTATACCCGCGCATCGCCGTGCTTGGTCGATGCTGTTGCGTGGGCGAGCCTGATTGTCTCATCTCCCAGGTTCGTCGCGCAACGGACGTTGCGTATCGGACTGATCACGTCCGCCAAACAGCGCTTGCTGCGTCGTCTTGCGTGCGCGAATGAATCAAAAGTCGTAACTTTCCACTCACTGAATCAGGTGTTTATTATAATCAGTGATTGATGCGTAATGTAGTTGCATTGCTGCGTAACGTAGATGAGACTCAATTTCTCGTCCATTCACATGGTAGTTTCGCTGATAATTTATTTCTTTACAGAATTATTGAATTGAGGTGCGAACTCCCATCAGAGAAATGTTCCGTGTGTCTGGCCTAATTTTTCCGAAAGTTTTTGTTGCGATTTTCCTCTCGGCAGAAATAGTAAGAAGAAATCCTTTGAATAACGTAAGGTCACAACATCATACGAAGTTCTGTCATATGCTGTGGCACTTGTGTAATTTGGGGTATGATCTTCAAATAGATCTCTTGAATCAAAACTAGCAGAACGTACTGACGTTTCATCATGTAACAACCACAGAAAGTAATGGTGAGAGTGGATGAATATTCAATCGGAACAGTATGTATTAGAGAAACTTCGCATCCGTGCTCGAGTTTTTTACGAAGCGTGTCTACTTTTTTCTCCAGCTAATATACAATGATATTGATCTGGATTGAAGAAAAGGAAACCAACTATTTGTTGACCAAGATCATTCAGGGCTGTTATTTACGAATTTCCAATCTTATCAACATCCTCCTCGTGCTTATTATTTTGAATGAAGGCCTTCCCGTTTCCCGTCGTCTTACGCAGCTCGTTACGCCAATCCTGCAATGGCGCTGAGTACCCAGCAAGAACAGTGGTTGCGGACGGAAGTGTTGACGGCGAGCGGGGCGAGGTCGAGCAGCGCGCAGGCGCACCGTCCGTCCAGCGCACCGAACAATGGCGCATAGGGATAGGTTCGTGGGATTTGCACACAAAGCGCCCGCGAGCGCAGACACTAGGGAGTTTTTGCGCCAGGCGTAAGGAGACTTCCTTAAACTTTATTCATCACGTGACTGACGACTTTATACGGTCGTAATGAACAACGTTCAGAAGAATTTTAGCAAACGGCGTCATTGCGCTATGCATTATGACAAAAGAGCATTATGACAAAAGCACTTCAAGCGTTGAACAAAGAAGTTGCAGAATATATCAAAGAATGTAGGTTAGTAGGGAGGCATTTCAACCACAATACGAGTCAAGAGGTAACAAATCTACATTGTGCATGGAGTTTTAAATTTTGTGGCCCTCCGCGATGAGTATGCAGACTGGAATTTTGAATCAGCTTTGCTTGAGAATGTAGGAAGAATCTTAAAACAACGTTCGTTATGAGCCTACGACAAAGCGTAACTCGAAGATATGATTTCAACTTATTTTTCGTGAATTTCTTTCCTGTCACCCTCTTCAACATTTCCCGTTAATTTTTGCCAGCGTTGTGGAGTTGGTAAGGACTAATTGTAACTGCCTCGCATACGAGAATCAGTTTATCAGAGTTGGGAAAAATGCAACCTTTCCCGTTTTTATGCGGCCATTTTGTCGCTTGTAAGGTGGCCCGCAGAGACTCCTACAGGCGTTCACTATTTATGGAGGTATAAGGTCGTACCTTAGGCCAAAGGTAAGACGTTATGACTTCAAGGTCCGTCACGTGACTAATAGTGCATAACGCCGCTATCGTATGCGTGGCGCTAAAACTCCCTACTAGCTCTCGTGCGCTCGCGATAGTTTTCGATTTTACCTGCGAGGGTTTGCGTGTTTCATGTTTAACCGAACACAGAACGAACTTAATACTCAACACGAATTTTTTTCTCCAGAAAGATAGTTCAGGCCATAACGGAATGGTTATTGTAAAAGGCCTGGTTTAGAGCAAAAAACATTTCATCTTCTAAATTAATATAAAACAAATATCTTTGTTTGCCTAACCGACAAATTTAACTTCAATCCATCCATTTTTTCAAATTTAATTATTTTCGTTAGTCTGTACTGTTATATCGATTTCGAGCAATTCTACACTAGAACGGGGTCCTCAAACTACGGCCCGCCGAGAACATTTATACGGCCCGCCGGGTTTTAATGGTTTAAAGAATTTTTTTCTTAAAATCCGCACATTTTTTTTATTATGTGTTAGGGTGTCTTGAGGATGGCAAAAAAATCGATGGTTTTAAAACAACGATGTTTTCCACCAGAAACATCCGTATTTTGCTTTCGATATTTTCTTCACATCGATATTTTGTTGCCAAAACATCGGTGGTTTTTTTAAAATTGTTTCTAATAAAGCAATATCGATGATTTGCGTTATCCTCTTTACCACGCTGTACATTTCGCCAGCGCAATCTGAGAAAGTCTGGGATCTGCTCACGTTATGACTATGTTATCGCTAGGCCTGTCATTGCCAGAACTCTGCCTCTCAAGGCCTGTCTTCACGATGGAATATGTCGCGGTACCTCGAGTCTTTCTCAGTGATGCCGCTAGATATCGCATGATCGCGACCGTATCAAGCAGTGCTTGCGACCATGCGACATCTAGCGGCAGGACCGAGAAAGAGGCGAAATGCCGTGTGATCGGCCAAGGGGCTTGAGAGGCAAGAGTTAGAAAAATCGCACTATATAATCCGGCCCTTCGACGGCCTGAGGGACAGTGAACTGGCCCCCCGTTTAAAAAGTTTGAGGATCGCTGCACTAGAAGAACCAAAATCTACACCTAATGGGCGGCGTATATTACGCCGGTAAATGCAGCTGGTTGTAAAGAATCCATTTAAAAAAAATGAAAATATTCCGTGAACATCTCTAAGTGAAAGTTTCTCGTCGATTATTGGATTTGTTTGATTACAAAGGAAAACCTTTACTTGTACACAGTGAAGTAAATTACTTTCTCACTGGCCACGTTAACTTTACACATTGTCTGAACGTTTACAAAATTGTTTCAGAGAGAACTTTTGAATGAATCCATGGATATTGTATTTTCTCCGAGTTCCTGTGTATCTATCGTAATAGAAACGTCTCACAAGGCCGAAGTCAGCGTAGTTTCCTTTCATAGTTTCCTGCATTGGCAAATAGTAGTATACAGAGGGGTTCAAAAAAATGTGTTCTCTCGATCAGCAGTTCATCGACATCGATGTTGTTTAGCTGGTAACGGGAGCAGAGGCGGATCTACGGTATGGCAGACATGGCACGTGCCATGGGCGCCACTCGTAAGGGGCGCTATTTAGTGTATACCCGCTAAAAGAAATAACAACTACCCTAATTGGAAGTATCCTGATAGGGGCGCAAATTGTATGTTTGCCAGGGGCGCCTGAATACCTAGATACGCTTTTGAACGGGAGTCACTTTGAACACACGTGAAGGCGGCTCCACACATTGGGCATTCGCCGAGCAGCGAGCTACTGCTCGCCCAATCATGAACAGCTGAGATATTCGGCAAATGTTTGCTTCCTTTGATGTGTCCAAAGACCGACACGCAACGACCGAGTGACGAATGTTCCTCACTCAGCAAATAGCAACCAACTCATCCACACTACTCGGAATTGGGCGAGCGGTTGCTCGCTGTTCGCATGACTGTTGGCACTTCTACGTGTTTTTTCACCGACAAGGTTTATGTGCTGTTAAATCTGTTGTAGCTTCACCACGTGGCGCTGTAAAACAAAACGAAATATTTACGTCAAATGCAACCCGCAACACACTGGACAGCGTTTTGAATCTACATCGTTAAATAACTCATACACAACGCGTTCTATGGCCTTAAAACTAAAATTTTGATGCCAAAGGCCTTAAAGAAACGTGTCTGACACCGTAATCTATAGGACGAAACTTTCTTGAACATTCTATTACTGGTACATTTTTGCTGGTCCGGCGTTTCCCGATATTACACCTGCTCAGAGATGTGCGGAATGTGAATGAGAGGGACAGATGGCGGCAGAGACAGGGACGGACAGACAGGGACAGTGCGAGGGAGAGGGGGAGAGACAGTGAGAAACGGAGATGGGAAGGGAAAAGCGAGATGAAGGGCATAGCAACGTCTGCCGGGTTCTCCTAGTATGTACACATTTCTGTATGATAATACGTCCGTGCGGCTGGCGGCAAGCGGGAGGGCATTTGCGCGCGAGCGGCCTGGCAGCGGCGGCCGGGGGGGGGGAGCGCGTGCGAAGGCCGAGAGGGCGCTAAATATACGCGCGCGGGGTGGGGTGGGGTGGGGGCGACGTCAGCTGAGCGCCCGCGTCGGTTAGCCCACACGGCCCTCCACCCGCAAGAGCTCAGGTGCGGCTCCTTACGAAACGCTCAGTTGCGCTGCTTCTACTAAGCGGACATGCAACTACTTTTCACTTACAGCAAACCCTCATTAATACGAATTCCGAGGGACCGAAATTATTGGAGTTCGTGTTACGAAAATTCGCGTTATCCAAGTATTATAAATGTCCGTGTTACCGTAATCCCTTGCCGGGACCGAAATTTTGTTCGTGTTACGGCGACATTAGTGTTAAACAAGTTCATGCTAATGAGGGTTTACTGTAGTTAAACGTTGGTTATGGTTAAACTGGCCAGTCAACGGGACAATAATGATAATAAAAAGTTCAATCAAGGACTGACTTCTTTTTTAGAGATTTTGTGAATTTTTCGTATTTTCCTTCCCTTACTTAGTGTAGGGAGGAAAAATATTGGAATCACTTTAACTGTATGATCTCGAAAATCGGTCGTAATACCGCGTTTAAGGTTCGTTCAGCTGTAACTTCGCCCACACGTCTGTAAGTGCCTTTCCGAAGATAGTTGACATTGGTGCAGATGAAAAGGAGATGCATGCAAATTTGTACCCGAAAATCGATTTGTATATATGGATGGGTGATCGGATGGATGGATGGATGGATGTGTCACGCTTAACTGTCAGATTAGAAGCTTTTGAGATGAAACTTTGTAAATATGTCAGGAATAAGATGTAGTTGTGAAGTTCCGGAGATCCTGAAGGTAGTTTTGTTTTGGGAGATATTTTACGTAAAGTCCCTATGACATGTTCAACATTTTCTGGTAAAGGGCTGAACATTTTGGTTGTATAGAAGAAAGTGCATTTATGTGTATGGTGTAGTTTTGATTTTGATTAAAACTTTTTACATTTAGAAACTTGTAAAAATCTCTGTATGTAAAACAAGTTTTCGTTTAGAAAGAACTATGAACACTCAACTAAAGTTCGTGAATTTTGCGTCAAATGAAAAGTAATGGCTGCCAGATGTTTTATCGCTTGCTATTATTTACCGGTTTTATAATACAAACACTACATTTTAAAAAAATCATAAAATTAATTGAATGGAAGTTTATCTTCCGTCATTTGTTGATTATTTCATTCTGTGAGTTCTAATCTATCGATCGAAAGCACTCGAGATTTCCTTCTCGAGAAAACTTATGACTGTTCGTCGATGTTAGAGAAGCTATAGCGAGTTTTCCTAATTTCATAGAGTGTTTGTAAATACAAAGTATTGTGAGTGTATGTAAAGGCAATGTTTGGCAATCGTCTGAAAATACATACATACATACGTACATTTATTTGAACTACAATTGGGTATGACCCGGCGGCAGTTAACAATGTACCCTTTCATAAAAAATTGGTTATAA
The DNA here is from genome assembly GCA_031308135.1 of Acheta domesticus. Classification (NCBI taxonomy): domain Eukaryota; kingdom Metazoa; phylum Arthropoda; class Insecta; order Orthoptera; family Gryllidae; genus Acheta; species Acheta domesticus. The sequence continues at coordinate 161,113,195 of JAHLJT010002406.1, read as the reverse complement.
TAATGTGGTCCGTTACATTTCTAAGGCAAGGTGGATAGCAGGCCTTTTTTGTTGCATTTTGCTAAACAAATCTTGGTAAATAAAAAAAATCATTACATTTTCAGAAAGGTGTTGGACTGGTTCACAATGAATAGTGATTGTATTGTTTCAGAATGAGTTAACCTCCCTTATTTCATTAGTCTCCACCTTCTCCACATGCCTAGTTTCTCTGATCCATTAAGAGAATGTTGAGATGTGCCCGAGTTCTGCTTCTGGACATAAATGAGCCTTGAGAGCAGAAGTGGTGCAAGTCAAAAAACATACTTTCCGGAAAATTACGTGTAAACGAAAAAACGCTGTCAAACCATAATGCTTAGAAATAAATGACCTGAATTGTTATGGACGTGTTAAGGAGATTAACATACTATAGTCATTAAATAATTACTTGGACTTCCACCACTTTTGCACACACCGTTTATCAGAAATATGACTTAAATTCAAATAATTGGCATGCACAATTTTCATCTAAGATGTGATGGGAAAATAGGGCTTTGTCATGATTTTCAACCAAGTGAGAGCGATTTTGAAGTTGCGATTTTGACTTGTACACGTATCACTAAAAGCAATTAATTTTTTTAGGCGCTTCTTCTGTGGCGGGTGGAGATAAACAAGCTACACCACTTTATACCACATTTGTTCTTAAGGGCTGTACAAGTCTTACACCACTTTTGCTCTCAACGGCTCAAGTGTTGCTTCTCTATGCGCACGTTTAGTTGAGCTCTCCTTTTGCAAGTTGTGGTAGGAGTAGAGCCGGGGGTGTAGATTACTATGTACTTATTTATTCTGTTCGTTTACCAATGCAAACCATTTTCTATAACTCGGGAACGAAATTTTGTATTTTCAAATGTTTCTAACCTTATGTTGTTGCAATGATCATTCAATTATTTATGGTTAAAAGGTGGAGACGGAGTTACAGAGATCGTGAAAACGGGCGCTGATTGTACTTCCCATACATTTCCTAGAGTTTTTACTGTTCATTGACAAAAATACAAACTTCATGAAGTCCAATTCACTGCAGCAACGTGGACCTTCGGATAGCGCGAAGAAGGGGTCGCTGGAGTCGGGAGGGGGGGGCAACACCCTGGTAACGGGCAAGAACGGCCTAAAATAAATTTACAAAATAGAAGAGATTGAATGAATCTCAACCTTGGCAAAATAATGACCACTGATGCATGAAGTCTCAATAAAAAGAACACAATGACTCGTGGCTTCCTTATTTTCGGAGCGTACTTGGGTATTCAAGTGAACGACGCCTCTTGTTAGGAGTTTGTATTTCAGAACGGAGATCAGTACACCTCCCGTTTATTTTGCGGCGAAAAGCGCGAAACCTTTTTGTTAACTACGTTCACGTCCGTGAACCAAGATATATAAAGAAATTTCGAAAATATTGCGGTACATTACAAAAAAAAAGCTCATTTGAACTTCAGCCTTGTTTCCAGATTTTTTGTGCGATATCCCAACTACCTGCGTGTATTTTACCATTCGTATCGTGAAATCAGTCTCATGCTTTCTCTCCCTCGGGGATTTTTAAATAGCATTCGTATCAATAATCTGCAGCCTTGTTCATGCCGCGTGGAGCTCACTGCTGGGCGCTGCAGCTGTCCATTGACGCGGGTCAAAGAGCAATCGCAGATGGTTGAACGCATCGATAAGTGTAAATCGATACCTCTCAACTGCCCTGCGACCGACTGCCAACGTTCGATTTCGTCAAGGCCTTTGTAGAGTGGGCAGACACGGAGAGCGCCGGCAGTGAGTGTGTAATCGATACTATTGTACAGAGACTGTTCCAGAGACCTCGGTAATGAATAATTGATATTATGCTGCAGTGATACGTGCATTATTGCGTGTGTTCATATTGTTAGTTCTCTCTCAGGAACATTTTATCGTTTTATTCATGCAATCGTATGCACAAAATTGAAGCAACGATAAACATGCAGCATACTAATTTAGCATACTAATTTAGTATTGCTAAATGTTATTTTTAAAGATACTGGTTTCCAAGTTGGGTGGTCGTGGCTTATCCATATAATTTTACAAAGACACCCAAGTTTAAAACCGTGTGTGTGTGTTTGTGTGTGTTTGTGTGTGTTTGTGTGTGTTTGTGTGTGTTTGTGTGTGTTTGTGTGTGTTTGTGTGTGTTTGTGTGTGTTTGTGTGTGTTTGTGTGTGTTTGTGTGTGTTTGTGTGTGTTTGTGTGTGTTTGTGTGTGTGTTTGTTTGTGTGTGTGTTTGTTTGTGTGTGTGTTTGTTTGTGTGTGTGTTTGTTTGTGTGTGTGTTTGTTTGTGTGTGTTTGTTTGTGTGTGTGTTTGTTTGTGTGTGTGTTTGTTTGTGTGTGTGTTTGTTTGTGTGTGTTTGTTTGTTTGTGTGTGTTTGTTTGTTTGTGTGTGTGTTTGTTTGTGTGTGTGTGTTTGTTTGTGTGTGTGTGTTTGTTTGTGTGTGTTTGTTTGTTTGTGTGTGTTTGTTTGTTTGTGTGTGTGTTTGTTTGTGTGTGTGTTTGTTTGTGTGTGTGTGTTTGTTTGTGTGTGTGTGTTTGTTTGTGTGTGTGTGTTTGTTTGTGTGTGTGTGTTTGTTTGTGTGTGTGTGTTTGTTTGTGTGTGTGTGTTTGTTTGTATGTGTGTTTGTTTGTGTGTGTGTTTGTTTGTGTGTGTGTTTGTTTGTGTGTTTGTTTGTGTGTGTGTGTTTGTTTGTGTGTTTGTTTGTGCGTGTGTTTGTTTGTGTGTGTTTGTTTGTGTGTGTTTGTGCGTGTGTTTGTGTGTTTGTTTGTGTGTGTTTGTGTGTTTGTTTGTGTGTTTGTTTGTGTGTGTTTGTGTGTTTGTTTGTGTGTATGTTTGTGTGTGTGTGTTTGTGTGTGTGTTTGTGTGTGTGTGTTTGTGTGTGTGTTTGTGTGTGTGTTTGTGTGTGTGTTTGTGTGTGTGTTTGTGTGTGTGTTTGTGTGTGTGTTTGTGTGTGTGTTTGTGTGTGTGTTTGTGTGTGTGTTTGTTTGTGTGTGTGTTTGTTTGTTTGTGTGTGTGTTTGTTTGTTTGTGTGTGTGTTTGTTTGTTTGTGTGTGTGTTTGTTTGTTTGTGTGCGTGTTTGTTTGTGTGTGTGTGTTTGTTTGTGTGTGTGTGTTTGTTTGTGTGTGTGTGTTTGTTTGTGTGTGTGTGTTTGTTTGTGTGTGTGTGTTTGTTTGTGTGTGTGTGTTTGTTTGTGTGTGTGTGTTTGTTTGTGTGTGTGTGTTTGTTTGTGTGTGTGTGTTTGTTTGTGTGTGTGTTTGTTTGTGTGTGTGTTTGTTTGTGTGTGTGTGTTTGTTTGTGTGTGTGTGTTTGTTTGTGTGTGTGTGTTTGTTTGTGTGTGTGTGTTTGTTTGTGTGTGTGTGTTTGTTTGTGTGTGTGTGTTTGTTTGTGTGTGTGTGTTTGTTTGTGTGTGTGTGTTTGTGTGTGTGTGTGTTTGTTGTGTGTGTGTTTGTTTGTTTGTGTGTGTGTGTTTGTTTGTTTGTGTGTGTGTTTGTTTGTTTGTGTGTGTTTGTTTGTGTGTGTGTGTTTGTTTGTGTGTGTGTGTGTTTGTTTGTGTGTGTTTGTTTGTGTGTGTGTGTTTGTGTGTGTGTGTGTGTGTGTTTGTGTGTGTGTTTGTGTGTGTGTGTTTGTGTGTGGCGGGGGGGATCTGTTTGAAAATCATATGCGGGAATGGTACTTTCATAAAAGAATGACATTTTGTCAAAGAAGGCCATTGATATTTTTGTGTTTTCACGAAATGTATGGAACATTGCAAGATATTTCATGTTTTTATCCAAGAATTTCACCAAATTTTTAAACAAAATTTTCAAAAATTTAATAGAAATTTTCTGAAAAATATGCCCATTATATGAAGATGGAGACTTTCAATTCTCTTCTCGCTTTATTTGTAACTCTAATGGTATTTATGAACTTCTTTGAATATGTGAATATTTTCATAGAATAAAGTTAAATGGGAGTTACATAATGATGCTAATTCATGTTGGGATATTGGAAACAAACATTAAAAACAAATCCTGTCATTTTTTCTTTAAATCTCAGTGGATTATTAAAAATATTACTATTGATACCGCGAAAAGAGGGCACCCCAAAAGAAGTAGGACCTAGTTTTTGCACTGTGCGCAAATTTCTTTCTTCCTTCACAACTTTCGTACCAATCAAAATTTTTGGATGATCGAAGTTCCAAACTATCTATTCTAGGCGCGGGAGTGAAATAGGCTGTAAACACTGGGCAATATGAATAAAAATGAGTAAGTACTCTATAGCAATTGCTCACGAGTACAAGTAGGAATTACTACTTCTCATAAGCAATTCCTTATTTTCATATGCATAAAAAGTTTTGCGAAACTCGGAGCATTTACTTCTCTCTCTGAGTAATTCCTCACTAACTGACTTGTTGCAATAGGTCACTTTTCGTCTGTTTTGTTTGTCTACGTTACCGCGCGTCGCGCATGGCCTTTCCATCATGGCGACGCGTGCTTGTTCCTGTTGATGTCGACCGTGTTAGGTTAAGTGGTACAGTAGTCGTGCATAGTTGACGAAATCGTAGGAAATCTTCCATCATTCTTTCACTCACTACCTAAAACCCCACAACCAGCTCACAACAGTCGTGTATATAACCTCTTTTGTATCCATTCAGTACGATTTGAGTCACGTACAGAGGTTGCTCCGAAAATTCGAAGTAAATGCTTCGCACTAGAAGCAAATTCTTGATTTTATTCATACGAAAAATAAGCAATTGCTCATCGACCAAGCAGTTACCAATGGAGAAATTGCTCAAATTAAGAACAATTCCTCAAGTCTTTTATTCATACTGTTTGAAGCAATTGCTTTGAAAACTCGAGAAAGAAGTAATAGCTCATTTTTATTCATATCACCCACTGACTCAAAAAATTAATATGGCTGATAAGGTAAACGTTTGGGAGACAGCACCTGTTGGTTTACTAGTTTGCATTTAGCCAACTTCTTATATTGTAAATCAGATTTCTTGTAACTAAGGTGCAGATTTTGTAGATTAAGACATATAAGCACTATCCAATTACTTTTATAGTTGTAACATCCTCATTAAGATTAATTTTTTTTTTTTCGATTCGCCCTTTCGTTCATTAGAATGTCAGTGTTAATTTTCATGCGATCGTACCTATTTATAACGGGGGAAGATTTTGTACGGCATTTCCACCGGCCTTGGTGGCTGAGGGCTTCAAGTGAGGTGTCATCGGCTACTTAATGTCATTGGCTACTATAAAAAATCGAAGTATAGGAGCACTGTCGAGCGGGCCCAGCGCCCAGCGCCTGCCCGGCCGCCCGCCGGGTGCGATGAGGGCCAAGGCCTCGCCGCGCCTCCGCCGCAGCTGTGCGTTGGCCGCCGCGGCTTCCCTCGTGTGTTCGTGCTCCACCGACGGTGGCGTTGCGTGACCAAATGAAGCCGCAAGACATCGATGCGAAGGCAGAAAAGTTGTTAGTGGTTGGGTGGTGGAGTAGGCTCTGTAGCCTGAGCGTCCCATGTAATAATAATAATAATAATAATAATAATAATAATAATAATAATAATAATAATAATAATAATAACTCCACCTAGGGAGTACACGACCTTGGAGTTGGTGGTGGAGCTTGAGTACCCCCATGAGCCTTAAAGCTATGTCAGTGGTAGCCTAGCTACCGGTAGGGCCTCCCTTGCTGAATAGGTTGAAGGTGAGGGGTCAGACGAAGAAGTACTCCATTTTGAGGAGAGTGGGAAGTAAGTAGAGAGGGAAGGGTCATGAACCTTTGGACTTCCTGTTGTCGGCTCATAGAGGGTACAGGAGAGAAACTGGGTTGGCACACCAGGCCACTGATTAGAGTGGAGGCCCGAACCTTGCATTAGCCAGCGAAGGAGGCTGCCTTCAGCAGTCAGTGAAAATCCCGTAGGGTTTAGTAATGCCGACTGGCGATCGGAGGGACCCCTTGCTGGGCCCTGCGGGGGGATGCCCCGAGGCCACTGTGGGTCGCAGTAACGGATGGCAGGAAACAACCCGAGGGTTAAGTGTGATCTGTGAACTCGAACTTGCGTCCTGCGAATCCTCAATTCAAACCAATGAGCAAAATGGATAGAACAAGCAATGTAATGAATCTTAACGTGCCTTGTTCTACCAATGTCCCATACCTGCTCAGAAACCGAGCTAATGTCACCTTGTCGACGTCTGGCCATCCCACGGGTGTTAGTTCCAGGGACCCAGAGCCGGCAGTAGCTCGAAGCCATCGTCAGAGATGGACCCGGGATGAATTAAAGGAGGTGATGTGGTGCTTTTACTATGCAAAAGCGAAAAATGGGGGCTCAGAAATAGAAGTTTTTAAGGTATGGAGAGAGCGGAACCCAGATATGAGACCTATCCTAGACTCAAAGAAGCTTGCCAGTCAACGACGATACATACTCAGCAGTGGAAAATTCACAGCAGAACAACTTGCTGACATTGAGAGAAATGCGGAGTATGTACTTCGCTCGAACAATCCACATGACGAACACGTAGAACTTGAAAATGATGATCCCGTGGAAGGTTCATCGCTTTTCAGTGAAACACACGTCAGTGTTGAAAACTCATCTGGCAATGATTTACACGATAAGGACATGATGCGAAATCTCCTTCGGCGCGAGATAGAAAGAGTTAGTCAACTTCCGTTTGAATCTCGCGAACCGTTGAGGAGAATATACGAAAATGCCAAAGCTAAAAGAGTGATAGAAACAGTGAATTCTGTCTTAAATGAGGTGGTGGAGACCCCAGGCAGAGATCTAGATATTACTGAAATCAATCACATCATATACGCAACTGGATATCTAGTATCTCAGATAATTTTGGGGCCAGCCAAGAACACCGACGGCCGACAGCAAAACAGAGTAAACAGCTCTGTACCCCCATGGATTAACAGAATTATGAAACGGATAGCCGACACCCGGCGTGAAATATCACTCTTAGCTGAGGCATCTTCTAAATCAACGCACACCTCCAAAGTTCAACGAAAAATATTCAATGTTGAACAAAAATACCAAATTGAAAATGACACCAGCAGGCTAATGGTAGTTGAGAAGCTAAAAGAGAAAATTCAAGCATGGGCTCAACGAATAAGAAGGTACAAACGTAGAATAGATTTCCGTGTACAGAACCGGTTGTTTGAAACAGACGCGAAGAGATTCTATCGCAATCTGACTCAAAAACCGAATGGCAAAGCTGTTACTCCTTCAAAAGATGACGTCGAAGCATTTTGGGCAGGAATCTGGGAAGAGAGCAGATCCTACAACAAAGACGCATCTTGGCTTCAATCTGAAGTTGATGCTGCCGATGAACTTGTAGAAACAGTGGAAGATGTTCACCAATTCTCGGAAGAGGACCTCTTCCAAGCAATTAAGAACATGGGAAACTGGAAGTCCCCCGGGATTGATAAGATCCAGATTTATTGGATTAAGAAATTAACAGCAATACATTCTCATCTAGCAAAGGCTGTTAATAAAATTTTTGAAAACCCAAAGGAAATCCCGGAATGGCTCACACGCGGCATCACGTATTTGCTACCCAAAGCGGGAGACAGCTCTTTGGCGAAAAACTACAGGCCAATTACTTGTCTGCCAGTACTGTACAAAGTTATAACTTCAGCCATAGCTGACAAAATGTATAGACATCTAGATAAGAATCATCTAATGCCAGCTGAACAAAAAGGATGTCGTAAAGGCTCTTATGGCTGTAAGGAAATCTTGCTACTGAATAAAGTCATCTTGAATGATGTAAAGAAACGCAAACGTAATTTGAGCATGGCTTGGATTGACTACCAAAAGGCCTTTGATAGTGTACCACACGATTGGATTTTGAAGACCCTGGAGATCTATCGATTTCATCCTAGACTTATTGAATTTTGCAAGGCTAGTATGAAGTCGTGGAGTACCAGGTTACTAATCCACAGCGGAAAGGAAGCAGTAGAAACCAGAAGTATTCAGATTAACAGGGGTATTTTTCAAGGAGATTCACTATCCCCTCTGCTGTTTTGCATTAGTTTGATCCCACTATCGAGACAGATGTCGCAACCTGACTTTGGTTTTAAGCTCCATGGTGATGAAAGGCCAGTATCACATTTGTTTTACATGGATGATCTGAAAGTGTTTGCCAAGAATGAAGCGATTCTCTCCCAAATGCTGTCTGTCGTGAATGACTTTAGCAATGACATCTGCATAAAATTTGGTCTTGACAAGTGTGCAAAAATCAATTTAAAAAGAGGGAAACTCACAACGTCTGAGAACGTTGAAATTGATACGCACACTGTGATTCAAGATCTTGAGCCAGGTAAAACTTACAAATATCTGGGCATTGAAGAATGTGAAACTATCTCGAATGACAGAATGAAAGAGAGAATTCGTAGGGAGTATTATAGGAGAGTGAGACTGGTCCTGCAGTCCGCTCTGAATTCCAGGAATAAAATATCTGCAATAGGTAGTTTGGCGGTACCTGTAGCCGAATACAGTTTTGGACTAGTGGACTGGACTGAGCAAGAAATTCGCACCATGGATCGAAAAACCAGAAAACTGCTAACAATGCATCATGTTTCCCACCCTCGAGCTGATGTACACAGACTTTATGTGGCACGTAAGGAAGGAGGAAGAGGCCTCAGACAAATTGAGGCCTCCTGGCACAATGCAATAGTCGGGATGGGGAAGTATGTAGTCAGCCATCAAGACGACCCTCTAATGAGGCAGGTCATGAAATCTGACCGAAGAATGGGAAACAGAGGCATTGTTAGTGTAGCAAGAAACATTGCGAAGAAAACTAGGCAAGACACGTCGAATAACACAGACACTGAACTTCTGATGCTGCTAAACATGAAGTGTGAGACACAAAAAATGTTAAAGAAATCGTGGAGAGACAAACCACTCCACGGACAATACCTAAAAAGAATGGACAAAGTGCAGATCAATAAAGATCAATCATTTATGTGGCTTAAAAGGGGAAGGATGAAGCCAGAATCGGAAGCACTTGTAATAGCTGCCCAAGATCAGGCCTTGAGAACACGACATTATGATAAAGCGGTTCTCAAAATTTCCCAAGATGACAAATGCCGCATTTGCCTGGAGCAAGTAGAAACCATTGATCATATTGTCTCAGCTTGTCCAATCCTAGCAAAGACCGAATACCTGAAAAGACATGACAGGGTGTGTAGCTACCTCCACTGGCAGATCTGTACCGCCCTCGAAGTTCCAAACACATGCTCCAAGTGGTACGAACACTCACCGAAACCGGTGACATCGGTTGGATTGTGTACGATATTGTACGACCAACAAATTCAAACGGATCGCACGATAGCAGCAAACAAACCGAATATTGTAATCCGGGATTTTGAGAAAAAATCATGTCTACTTGTGGATGTTGCTGTGCCTTGCGATCAAAATGTCGTAACCAAGGAGGCAGAGAAACGTCTTAAATACAAGAGTTTGGAAATTGAGATCAGCCGAATGTGGGGCGTAAAAGCACAGGTCGTCCCGATAGTTATCGGAGCTCTGGGATTTGTTCCGCAAAGTTTGAGTAAGAACTTGTCTAAACTCCCAGGTAATTCAAAAGACTGGGAAGTGCAAGAAATTGCTTTATTTGGAACAGCCCACATTTTGCGTAAAGTATTGTAGAGGCACTGATAGTCACCGAATCTGCTCCTTAGGTAGCTGGTTGCAACCTGGAGTAGATTTTATATTCAGCCGACTCATAAGATCTTTAGTCGTGATGTAGTGGAATAATAATAATACAAACACCACCACTACCTATAGCTACATGTATTTACAATTCCAGATGACCAGTAGATATGACATTGAACACAATAAGCATTATGGGTCCAATAACTATACTGAAGTGCATCGGAAAAGCCCTCAATTTTCGTGCACTTCAGTACGTAATTTGGCGTGAGAAATAATACGTATAAATATGAGAAAATGATATATATTTATGGGAATGGGGAAAATTGTTTTATTAATAAATGATCACGAAAAATAACATAAAGAAATAGGAACATTGTTAACCAGAAGAGATTAGTCATTTATTGATGGATTAGCAATATCATAGGGATTAAAAACACGAGAAGGGCTACGGGACAAGAATAAAAACAAAAGGCAATTGAAAAAAAGAACGAGGTAGAACATTTTGGAATTTTTACAACACTTCGTGTCAGGATCTTGTAGCGATCGGATGTCGGACAATGTACTTGGAAGTTATAGTTTCTCGAGATTGGCGCGTGATAGGATCAAGATGTACGAACAGCAATCGTCATCTTTAAGATTTAATTTTGAGATTGGAACTCGGTGCAAGAACTACATAGTTAAAATTCAGGAGTATCGGGATCGTAGGAAGTTTTCTTAGAATAATTAATTAACCGAGTGTGGATTGAAGCGGACACCGGAATCCAGGAGAAAATAGGGTGCTGTGAAGTCTGGTATTCAACTGCCAAGTGTGCTGACGCCGAAAGGACAAGGAAGTATTTCCGCGAAGCCCGAATTTGAGAAAGACATAAAACAGTTAAATTTTGATGTTCAAGCCCTAAGAGTAATTACAAATTTGGTTAAAGCAATAATTAAAAATTAAAAATTGTAATAATTAGTAGATGGCCATCAATAGGGAAAATTAATTGTCAAGTAAATAATATTATAATGCATGTATGAAATTGATGAAAAATTTCTAAGAATAAAAAAGAGACGTACAACACTTCATGTTGTTGCGTGCATCTATAAATTTTCGTTTCATTAAATAGAAATTAGGTATTCTCAATATTATTCCCTTTGTATTATTGGTAACCAAAGCGTAAGTATAAGATCCAGCCACCGAGTCCTCGTAGAGCGGTATTTTCAGCCCACGACAAATGCAGAGAGTAAGTATTCTTATTTTTCAGGAGCATCCAGTGGACGTGGTGTTGAGCTAGCCACCCACATGTACCACATGTTCCAATTAAGATTTCTTAAAATTAAAAAAAAAGACGGGGGTATTACAGTGGTAAGCGTAACCACGTTTCCAATTAAGATTTCTTAAAATTAAAAAAAAAAAACGGGGGTATTACAGTGGTAAGCGTAATGTGGGGGCGTGAAATTTGTTAGGAAAGACCGGATTATTACAATACATGCATTACGGGTAAGCACGACACTGATTTTTTAGCATAGACGAGTCATTTCATACTAGCAGCACCCAACAACCAAAGACAAACAAATGCTGTTAGTTTTATGTGGCTGGCGAAAGAGCAGACATGTCTTTAACGCTCCATCCTTTCTATTTCTGTAATGGTTTGCATTCCCTTCAATAATCAGATGTATAGGTGACCTTGAAGGGTGAATGACGATGACGATGACGATGACGATGACGATGACGATGACGATGACGACGACGACGACGACGACGACGATGATGATAATAATAATATAATATAGTAGGGGCATGTTAGAATACAATGCCACACCCACATAGTGAAAACACCCATGCACTACACAGATACGCCCCCGTAAACTTCGGCTCCACGTACTGAACACTACTAACACATTTTCTACCTAAGGAGCGCAGACGGCTTCGGCGGCAACCGACGAGCTGATTGGAATTCCACGAAGAACAATGTGTTATCTCTGTGACGGTTGCATGAAAGCTATTGGCGTAGCACGTATCCCGTAGATTCTAGCGTGAGCGCACGTAGGGCCATACTTAATGAATGAATGGGCCCACGTAGCCCATAGAGTCTTTCATATTTGCTTAGCGACGTGAGATTGCCATCCCATTGAAAGGCTAAAAACTATAATGCATTGTCTGTAATAATATAAATAAAAATAAGAACTAACAAATTTAAGGATGATCTGTAGACTTCCTAGGTATCTCTGATTAAGGAGAGGAAGAATGACAGGGTAGAATTTCAATAATATACGTCATAATCTTTTCTCAAACATTGTAGAAACAAATATTCATTGTAACCTCGGTATCTTGAATGTGATGGGGTGAAACACTGAATATTTCGACATTACATGCTAATTTCCCGATACCATGAACATAAAAAGCTGAGGGGGAATGCATCGAATTCATGATATCAAGCAATGAGAGTTATCGAGGTGTCACTGAGCTTGAATCACCGAGCTTCAAACTGATAGAGAAATGACGGAAATGGCAAGTAAAAACTTTTCAGCTCGCATATGTATATATTATACACACGGTATCCTTGCAATTCTACTCAGTAAATACTCTTTGATTCTACTAATAGACTGAACACGAGTAACCGCCGTAAAATATTTTTACGTGAGTCATGGCAGTGAACGTGTCATTGAATTCTGAATTTACATTCGGAAAGATTTTCTAAGAATGCACATGCAGTAATCAGTGCAACATCCAAGGTATTCTTACATCGGCGAGTCCGCTCGAACCATGGCCCAGTGAAGATCAGCAATAGTAGCGAAGACAGAAGTGTTAAATCGGAAATCTGAGCGGTTCTGCTCTTAAGACTCTCAAGAGGTTTGTTTGCTTCAAGTCCGGAGACCAGTGGTCGTAAAGTTCTGTTTGCAGTTGGTGCTGTGTTTGGAAAAAGCCTCGAGACAGCAAGAGTGCTCTCCTTTGTTCCGCACCAGCAATTTTTACTCAAGAGGAACAATTTTTCGACAAAAATGATAATTTAACTACGGAAAGGGGATATTGTTTGATGATTATTTTGCATTGTTAATATTTTTCTCTTTCTGGTTTAAAGAAATGAATATGAAAGAATTGCATTTTGAGGATAGTTTAATAGAACGTATTTGATCGTATGCATCGATGGTTGTTGACGTACAGCTGGGACAGGACAATGGTATAGTTCCCCTGCAAGGGAATGCATACTGAAGTTACATCGCATCGACATGATCAATCCCAAAATGTAAACTGTTGGTTTGTGCGCTCAGGGCGCTTGGGGAAATTCAATCGATTGGGGCGATTGCCGTTTGACATCGGCTGTTGTCTGATGGCCTGCGTCATGACCGCCGATTATTCTTTCAATAAGCAATGCTGATGAATCACGCAGTGCCCAGTCGCGCAGTGGGTGAGTGACTTATGTCCGGGAAGTCTGAGAAAGTTGGACTAATGATTGACGGTTGTAGCGTGTTGCAAGTGTCATAGTTTCCCACGCGAGTGAACTATTAATTCACGATTATTAATTCATTTAGTTATATAGAGGGTGAATCACGTAACTTTAGCACCTCCTGCAAGTTTTGAACGACTGAAGTTATTGCAATGCACTTATCACGGAAGTGAATGAGGGAATGGGGCTAATGGATTCAAGTATTCATTTCTATTTTATAATTTGTATTTTTCGAGATGTTGAGGTAACTTCGTTTTTTTCAAATGGAACTATATATTTTTTAGTCTATCATGACAAGCGTAAAAATGTGAATCCACTGATAAACTTATTGTCATATGATACATAAGAATTTTTGGAGTAATTTTGATTTTTCTGGGACACGCGCCTCACAAGGTCACGTGGTGCTCCGTCTACTGCATATATATAAGACAATATGTAGAATTCAATGACTTGGCGAAAAAATGTTTAAGTTTTCGATGTAAGAACATCGGTATCAATAAACCAGTTTTTAAAATAGGTTTACTGTGTTACCACAGACCCAACAAACATCCCAATTTTCGGCCTTTCCCCGCTACTTTTTTGAAAATAACGAATAAATATTATTAAATGGTATTTTTATCAACGGGTTTTGTCAGAGTTGGTGCCCACGTTATCCCTCAACAATTTTATCATCATCAAATATTACTTATTTCACTCAGTGTGCCACATTAGTTCGAATATGGCCAATTTTACATTAAAACCATAGAAGTACAAACAGTTCAAATGGCCTTAGCTCCGTAAATGTTTATCCAAATACATTTAATTGAGATAATATTTAAGATTAAAATCTCTACTTTATGAACCTTTGCATGGAACAATTTTACTATTTCAATGCAATCAGCTAAAATTGTTTCGCGCGCCGTCACTGTTAACGTGTCACATTTGTGCCGTGTCATGTTTAAAGCTTTCAAAAGCTCACCTTCAAGTGTTATTCGATTGAATGATTAAAACAAATCATTACGCACGAAACCATGTCTGCAATAAAATATACATTTTATCCAGATGTTGTCAAAGCTTTGGCATTCGTTTCATGTCGAAATGAACGTCGGCATTGGATACGCTTTGAGACAAAAAAGGAAAGATCCCAGGGAGCTTGAACATTTCTTGACGATGAAGGGCGGAGGGGGAATCGTGTTTGTGCACTTGGGGGCGACTTTTCGGCTGCACGCATTGCCTTCGCAAAGAGGCCCAGAAAATCTCTGGATGCGTGGGATATTTAGCCCGTTTCGTCATACGCGTCCGGGAGGAGCGTCTGTGGTTGCAACGCGGCGGGTAAAACCGTCCAAAACGGAACGCGCTTGCTCCTTGATTCCCTCAGGATACTATACTAAGGATTTTCTTTCTTGCCGCACTGGGTTCTCATCAAAATGGAATATCTCACGGTTCTCCGTTGTGCCACCAGGAGTCGCATGATCGCCAGCACTGCTCGATAAGTCGCGATCATACGATTCCTAGCGGCACAACCGAGAACGTCGCGAATTACCGTGAGATATTCCATTTTATTGACACTCCCCCGTGCGCCAAGAAAGAAAACCCGAAGTATATGTGCACCGACGGGCGCGAGAATAGACGTACATTCCCCCCTCCTCGGGACGCACGATGTTTTCACACGCTCGGAATCCTGCTCAATTTCGCTCCGTCCATTTCCCGCTTCCGGTCGATCACGAGCGTCTATCCCAGTGTTGCCAGATTCCGCAATTTCCGCATTTTCTTCCGCCTGTTTGAGGTCCAATTTGCTATCCACGCCGATGGACACAAATTCCGATACCGATGGGCAATTTTTCTTTGACGAATAAAAATCAATAATTTATGCTTCAATGATACCTTCTAGAATTTCTTCGCCTTTTATCTTATTTCGAATGGAAGAAATGAAAATAATTTATCGCTTTGGCTAATGAAATCGTCAAAGTAGTTCAACTTCAACTGTCAGGTTTCGTGCTCATTTGGTTTCGCTGTGTTCATAAGCAAAATTCCGCATTTGCACAATCCCGATTCCTCATTCCCTCGTTCGGCATCTGGCAACACTGGTCTTCATGCAACTCCCCGGCGAAAGTTGTTCCGATCGCAACCCACCACCTCCTGATGTTCGGCAGGGTACATGTTCGTGGTTGTCCGTGTCGTGCGTGTAACGTCAACGACGCGCCCTCCTGGCGATCGCGTGAATAGAAATTCAAACGCCGCTCCTGACAATGCACACACACGCTCGGGATACGGGCAGTTTTAGCAGGTCCGTTTTACCCGTCCGACCAAATACGAGCGCCTGTGGCCACATCCCGGCAAGTTAAATTGTCACGAACGGAACTCCCTGTTTCCTCATTTTCTTGAGGATACTTGCATGTGGTTGCCCGTATCCTGATGTCAGTCTTTAGCGACTTGCAAAATAATTAAAGAACGTCGTGTTCACGCTGTGACGAATAAAGTTCTTGGACATGAAAGTACATGAAAGAGTAAATGAAAGGAGATATTGCATTATACTCGTGTACTCTTTGTTTAGAAACTATTGCTACAGAAGATCTTTTCTCACCATAAAATACATTTTTAAATCTAACTTAGAAAAAACATTTATTAGAAACAGATACACCAACACTACAACACATGTTACGTATGCTTTCAATCAGATATATGTACGGATTTGTGACTATGTAGTGACTTGCGTCGGCTAAAATACGAATCTAAAATTAAACATTGCATTCTTTAATATAACGGATAGTACTCTTCGCCCGCTTTTGGTGGTCTTTTGTGTGTACCTTTCTGTTTGCTAATTTGATTCATTTCGTAAAAAATCTGAATTATATGTAAATCACGAGGGAAAAGAATAGTCGGCGCAAGTTTTCTTGAGATCGAGAATTCCCACTCCGACATTTTACTACGCATTGTTGAATGATGTGATCAGATAAGCATTGACAGCAGCATTTGAATACTAAAAAATAATGGAGACGAAAACAAGAGCTAAGAGAGGGAACGATTGTGTCGACAAGAATTCCGTCCCATTGTAGTGTCTTTTTACGACCATGACAGAGAAAGAATACACTCGCGACGTCACAGTCTGGTTCATCATCACAAGTGTTGCATCACAAGAGTTGTTAGTTTTAAACGTGAAGTGGTAACTTTGAGGAACTCACACGGTACACTGTGCTTATTAATGTTGACATCGCTGATTTAACAGCGTCCATTCCCAGTATTTTAGGTTTACCCTTGTAACTTCCATCGTATTAGTGTTTTTCTCATTCAAACTTTTATCTCCACTGTTGCTATGGCCTCTTTAGTTGTAATTATCGAATGTCATTGTGTCCTTTAGCGATATTTCTTGAGTTTCCGTTTTTACTTTCTCGTCTATTACATTCTTACGTGGTAAAGAGAAAGTTTTGTAAGGCTACAGCGGAAAGTAACTATTTTTCGTCCCATTTTTGGATCCTGAAACTGGAATGGTGGATAAATCATGTTCCCCTATATAGTATATTACTTTCTCTAACACATTATCAGAAGTCAGAATCCATGTTTTGTGGGTCATTGATACCGAAAAATTCATTTATGACAAAGTTGGTTCTCTCCGTCCCTCCGTCTTTGGGCAACTCTAGTGCCTAAACTATTCAGACAATTTTCTCCAAAATTGAGATTCCCACATAGATATGGGCGAACTCAAATCCCTGCGAATTTAAAACGAGTATTTTGATTTTGGGGAGAACTGCACATGAAATAGAGGCCATTAAAAATATAAAACTGTTCCAATTTTTTTCTTCGCATTTTTCTCGAATTGAGTAAGAACGCTTTTAAAAGTGGTGTGGGTTCCACTTTCCATGAACTCTCTGTATTTTCGAAAATTGCTAAAGCTACAAATAATTGCAAGAAAGTATTGTAACATTTTTTAAACTAACTAACAAACTGCCACGAGAATTGGGCGCCAGGAAACAATTCCAAGTATAAATAACTTTACGTTAATTAATCGTACGTTGCCGTGCTGGCTCAGTCGTTCGGGTTCGTTTTTAAGTAGCAATCCGCTTACCTGCTCTGCCAATTGCCACTAGATCAGCCCTCCGTATTGAGAAGCGCGAAATCTGAAAATTTGCTGATACTGTGGCTTTAAATTACGAGTCAGGTTGCACAATGATATTTAATTTTTTCAAATAACAAAAGTTAATTTATTCGATGAACGTTATTTGGAACATATTATTTGATTTTACTTGAATTTTTAATGGTCATGACCTCTGATATTTAACAAAATGGACCCCTGAGCTCTCTTCGCGATGTCAGATTTCGCCCCGGAGAAACCAGTCCAGATGAACATCCGCGCGACGTCTTCGTTCTTCTAATCGCCGACCGGGACCTGGTACCTCTGCTTCTTTCTTGAGAATCCACGGCGTTTTCCTCTTTTCACGTAAATCCAACTGACTGACAATCCAGATGACAACAACGTCTAAATGACTGTCCCTACTCTGCGTCCCTGATGGGCGCTTACTCGCGAACTGTGTACGATCGAACAACAAAAAAGTTAACAATGCCTGGTAAGAATTCTAACACTTTCCGTGGTTTCTTCCCTTCTCCGAATTAACAAAATGTTCTGGTATTCGCGTCACCGTAAGTATCGAAAGTTCTAATTCGTATTCAAGGGGCATACATGACGCGTCGACCACTGGTTCCCTTTCTTAACGTTGTATCAAATTGTTTTTATTTACCCGCCCTGCACCATAGCAACCCCCCTTGCAACCGCAGACTCTCAACAGGTAACAAATATTCGGCCCTGTATTGTCCTTCCTGCTCGTATGACACCATAACAACCCCCTAGTAACCGCATACACATCACATTTCAAGCTTCTCCCAGCATTTTCCGTCAACTGTTTCACTACGCCATGTTTTGTATATCACAGTATGTGTTGTTGTAGCACCATTGCTTCAACATTGCCTTCCTTGTACAATGTCATTATAAGTGATGCTTAACTACGATATCGAGTTTGCCCTCTAACAGCATTAAGTATTCCAGATTAATAAAGCACGTGGCGTTGTAAATTTCCTGTAAATTTGTGTTAAAGTATTTTGGACAGGCTCGATAATTCCTTATCAAACATTTTAAAAACATGACTCAACTAGGGCGTTGTTCTCATTGTCACAGAATTTTTATTTTTCTGTAAACTGCGATACCTAATTGAATAATCGTTATAGAAAAAAGTATGCAGCGCACATGACATATATCATATTTTCCAAATAGTTGGGTAAAAAATATCAACGGATTAAATGTATTATATTGTTCGAATGAAAGATCTTTATTTGTGAATGCTTCACGAGCGGGCTTCACTTCAAGAACATTCTTAAACCGAAATCCTTAAATCCAGAAACCGGCGTGAGTCAGTCAGGTACACGTTTAGATCCCTTCTGGTTCTCTAACCCAGGCAACCAGGTGTCATTCAACGCGTCGGTTCTCTGGTGGGGGAACAGAACATTATTTTTTTGTTATGTAAGGTCGCGTCAACTTCTAGGTCATTAGCGACCGCTATTGGATTCTAACGTTATGGTATCTATGAGGATGAATCGATATGGTAATGATGGGGGATGAAAGGACGTACACATACAACCATGCCCGAAGCGGGTCTGGAACCCGCGACCCCTCGGACTCGAACCCGCAAACTTCGGACCTTTCGGTCCGAAATCGCTACCCGCACTATTGCCTTAGTGG
Organism: Acheta domesticus; assembly: GCA_031308135.1. Taxonomy (NCBI): domain Eukaryota; kingdom Metazoa; phylum Arthropoda; class Insecta; order Orthoptera; family Gryllidae; genus Acheta; species Acheta domesticus. Next base: position 161,094,389 of record JAHLJT010002406.1, on the reverse strand, counting down.
TCTCGGCCACGACGAACTGAACATTTTATGCCTGTTAATACAGTAGTTTATAAGAATTGTCTCTTAAAAATGGTGCTTTTATGCTACTGATCCGCGTTTGGGGTGACGTGCGGAAGCCAGGGGTGATCAACAACTTATTCCAATCTTCTCAAGAAGATAAATTGATTGGCGCAATTCTTTCTCGGTGTAGCGTCGCAATCGTCAGCAATGCCAAGGTCAGACATGGGCCAGCTGACCACCACCCAACTCTTCCCCAGAAATAAATCTCTTTCTGAACAACACGCTTTTATTATTTATGCTCCAGTACATCCAGTACTTATGAATTATATTTAGAAACTATCCACAGCTCATCTACTATAGATTTGTGTATCTGCTAAGCAGGTCTACTTACTTCGACCTCTTAAAATTTCTGCTTATTTATTTTTAAGTTCCCCAACAACTTCTCGTTTTTCCAAGCAGAAAATACGACTATGTTACCTCTTGATTATTCTTGAAGAATTCCTTAAAACCACGCGTTTTTATGGTTTCAGGGAACCTGCTAATACATTTTTGAAATGCTGTGAATTGCTACACTCGTTTATGAATCTTTACGATTTAATTCATCAGATTGGCGATAATTAAGTTAAATATGGTTAAACGTAATTATGTAATGAAACAATTATTTAAACATGTATTTTAATCGATACTTTTCCTGCAACTTTTTATTCTCGAAATGGTACGAGCCGAACATCTAAAATGTTCAAAATTTTTTCTCGTCCTTACTTCGTAAGACGAGGAGGTTTTTAATCGTGCATCAGAAAAGGGAGAGGTTTCGACAGAGAAACTCTTATAGCAAGACCCTGATAACGAACCAGTAGATAGACCTTTTTACTACATGTTGTAAAATGCTTCCTCTAGCACATTGTGTATTCAGAATTTTTTGTGGGCCCCTAATACCGAAAAATCTATTGACGACAATATGTGCGTCTCTTCCGTCTGCGCGGTCCGACTGCCGCCCAAAAGAGTTTTTATTTTTCGCCGTCTGACACGAGAATCACAAAGAATTGCTCACGACGCGCATTCGCAACGTTCGGACTTTCCGTGTAATTGCATCAACGCTTGTGCATCAGTTGCCGTATTGTATTAATGCTTGGGCCAATTTTCAATTAAAAGTATCTCATATGGCGAAAATTTAAGGACGTCAAACATCAGAAGCGAACGCGTAGCTTTCATTCGTAACAATTTTCTTCATAAGTAAACCACCAAATCCTGTTGCAAAATTACTATAAATTATTACATTCTGAAAAAATATATTCTGGGAATAACTGGTTAAAACAATTATGTTCAATGGTTAGCTTCATAGAGGGAGAAGGAGGGAGGTAATGCTCATGAGTACGAGACGGATTTCGATTACCTAAAACATTTCCAAAAATGGCGTAAAAAATTGATAAAAACCACTTCAGATGAACAACTCAAGCTGTTGGATATATTACTGATGTAATTGAGGCTTCTTCCTTTTATTCACGTGAACTCAGCACCCAAACGTTTGTTTTGGACTGTTCTTTAAAAGAAAATCACACTTATTTATCGCAAAATCGGCCGAACTGACAATGGCGCTGATTGGCGTCACATGAACCTTAGATTACATAGTATTCACAAAGTCTGACATCACTATATATAATTATACACACTTAAAAGGGATGCAAGAGGGGAATACGCTTGGTTTAGGGTAAGGGGATGGATGCAACGTAGAATGAAGGATTCGAATGGCAATGGAATCTGTGTATTTTGCGGTGATAGAGAAGATTGGATCCACATCCTGTTAAACTGCTGTGCTACAGAAACTTGGAGAGGAAAATGGATGGGTATGGGGAACTATTGTTTCCAACTTAGAAACATAACGCTCGCTCAAAACATATTAGTTGATAATAGATCGCACTTCATGAAAGAATTAGGAACATTTTTAGGAATTTTCGAACTATCAGGGAAACGGTAATCATGGAGTGGGAACTAAACAGCACTGTTTAGTAGTACGAGCAGAGCCTAGACTGGAGATGAAATAACTTAATTATCGCTTACTTATTGAATTAATTAACTAGTAAGGTAATCAGTAATGCTAATCACTAATATTAATTAGTAAGTTAGTAATAATTAAATTAATCAGTAAGCGATAATTAAGTTAATCAGTAGTAAATTGATCGGAGAGGCGGTGGTGGGGGCGATCTTCTGTGGCGCTGTTTGATTTCAGGGGCTGAGGAGGCCAAAGACTAGATGGAGAAGATTCCCACGCCAGAAAATGAGTAAATAATTTAGAAAAAATCTAGTAGCTTAGCATGTACTCGTCTTCTGACGGCAGGTTTTTCCCGCTTCAGGGGTTTTTTCCTCAGCCGTACCTTGTGGTCTCCTTTCCGCGGCTTTGATGCGATGAAGAGACCATTGGGGTGAATGCCAGAATTCGAAAGGTTAGAATGCGGTAGGATGTAGGTATTGTAATGGCTTAAAGACCTTCAGCCAAGCCACATAGTTAAAAAGAATTGAAATTATATATAATTGTATAATAATTACCTATTAAATAAAAAATAAATAATTATATTATATTATAATATATTTCTTCGCTTATAAGCGAAGAAATTGAATAGGCTACTGAGGAATTCTGTGGTGAACATTTGTTGCAACTCGTAAATATTGTTTGAAGTAAGTACCATTAAATTGATATTAAATCAATGAAATCAGCGAAAAATACAGTAAAAATGACGTAAACAGGAAAAAATGACATCAGCCGAAATCGACAAAACCACAAAAAATTACGTGAAATGGGTCATTTCGTTTTGTTCTGACATAAAATGAATTTCTGTACTAAACGGCATTGTTCTAAAGTGAAAAGAAAAAAAAATATATTTCATTAAAATCTGCTCCCTACTCGTAAGGTTCCGAACTGAAATCAAATGCTTAATCGTACCTTACAATGACTCTTGTGGGCGTCGGAAATGCGGGATAAGACTTTGCCTTGAGCCCCTCCCCCAGAAAAATATTATTATTATTATTATTATTATTCCATTACATCACGACTAAAGATGTTATGAGTCGGCTGAATATAAAATCTACTCCAGGTTGCAACCAGCTACCTAAGGAGCAGATCCGGTGACTATCGGTGCCTCTACAATACTTTACGCAAAATGTGGGCTGTTCCAAATAAAGCAATTTCTTGCACTTCCCAGTCTTTTGAATTACCTGGGAGTTTAGACAAGTTCTTACTCAAATTTTGCGGAACAAATCCCAGAGCTCCGATAACTATCGGGACGACCTGTGCTTTTACGCCCCACATTCGGCTGATCTCGATTTCCAAACTCTTGTATTTAAGACGTTTCTCTGCCTCCTTAGTAACGACGTTTAGATCGCAGGGTACAGCAATATCGATAAGTAAACACGATTTTTTCGACAAATCCCGGATAACTATATCCGGTTTGTTTGCCGCTATCGTGCGATCAGTTTGAATTTGTTGGTCGTACAATATCGTACACAATCCAACAGACGTCACCGGTTTTGGTGAGTGTTCGTACCACTTGGGGCATGTGTTTGGAACTTTGAATGCGGTACAGATCTGCCAGTGGAGGTAGCTACACACCCTGTCATGTCTTTTCAGGTATTCCGTCTTTGCTAGGATTGGACAAGCTGAGACAATATGATCAATGGTTTCTACTTGCTCCAGGCAAATGCGGCAATTTATCATCTTGGGAAATTTTGAGAACCGCTTTATCATGTCGTGTTCTCAAGGCCTGATCTTGGGCAGCTATTACAAGTGCTTCCGATTCTGGCTTCATTCTTCCCCTTTTAAGCCACATAAATGATTGATCTTTATTGATCTGCACCTTGTCCATTCTTTTTAGGTATTGTCCGTGGAGTGGTTTGTCTCTCCACGATTTCTTTCACATTTTTGTGTTTCACACTTCATGTTTAGCAGCATCAGAAGTTCAGTGTATGTGTTATTCGACGTGTCTTGCCTAGTTTTCTTCGCAATGCTTCTAGCTACACTAACAATGCCTCTGTTTCCCATTCTTCGGTCAGATTTCATGACCTGCATCATTAGAGGGTCATCTTGATGGCTGACTACATACTTTCCCATCCTGACTATTGCGTTGTGCCAGGAGGCCTCAATTTGTCTGAGGCCTCTTCCTCCTTCCTTACGTGACACATAAAGTCTATGTATATCAGCTCGAGGGTGGGCAACATGATGCATTGTTAGCAGTTTTCTGGTTTTTCGATCCATGGTACGAATTTCCTGCTGAGTCCAGTCCACTAGTCCAAAACTGTATTCGGCTACAGGTACCGCCAAACTACCTATTGCAGAAATTTTATTCCTGGAATTCAGAGCGGACTGCAGAACCAGTCTCACTCTCCTATAATACTCCCTACGAATTCTCTCTTTCATTCTGTCATTCGAGATGGTTTCACATTCTTCAATGCCCAGATATTTGTAAGTTTTACCTGGCTCAAGATCTTGAATCACAGTGTGCGTATCAATTTCAATGTTCTCAGACGTTGTGAGTTTCCCTCTTTTTAAATTGATTTTTGCACACTTGTCAAGACCAAACTTCATGCAGATGTCATTGCTAAAGTCATTCACGACAGACAGCATTTGGGAGAGAATCGCTTCATTCTTAGCAAACACTTTCAGATCATCCATGTAAAACAAATGTGATACTGGCCTTTCATCACCATGGAGCTTAAAACCAAAGTCAGCTTGCGACAACTGTCTCGATAGTGGGATCAAACTAATGCAAAACAGCAGAGGGGATAGTGAATCTCCTTGAAAAATACCCCTGTTAATCTGAATACTTCTGGTTTCTACTGCTTCCTTTCCGCTGTGGATTAGTAACCTGGTACTCCACGACTTCATACTAGCCTTGCAAAATTCAATAAGTCTAGGATGAAATCGATAGATCTCCATGGTCTTCAAAATCCAATCGTGTGGTACACTATCAAAGGCCTTTTGGTAGTCAATCCAAGCCATGCTCAAATTACGTTTGCGTTTCTTTACATCATTCAAGATGACTTTATTCAGGAGCAAGATTTCCTTACAGCCATAAGAGCCTTTACGACATCCTTTTTGTTCAGCTGGCATTAGATGATTCTTATCTAGATGTCTGTCCATTTTGTCAGCTATGGCTGAAGTTATAACTTTGTACAGTACTGGCAGACAAGTAATTGGCCTGTAGTTCTTCGCCAAAGAGCTGTCTCCCGCTTTGGGTAGCAAATACGTGATTCCGCGTGTGAGCCATTCCGGGATTTCCTTTGGGTTTTCAAAAATTTTATTAACAGCCTTTGCTAGATGAGAATGTATTGCTGTTAATTTCTTAATCCAATAAATCTGGATCTTATCAATCCCGGGGGACTTCCAGTTTCCCATGTTCTTAATTGCTTGGAAGAGGTCCTCTTCCGAGAATTGGTGAACATCTTCCACTGTTTTTACAAGTTCATCGGCAGCATCAACTTCAGATTGAAGCCAAGATGCGTCTTTGTTGTAGGATCTGCTCTCCTCCCAGATTCCTGCCCAAAACGCTTCGACGTCTTCTTTTGAAGGAGTGACAGCTTTGCCATTCGGTTTTTGAGTCAGATTGCGATAGAATCTCTTCGCGTCTGTTTCAAACAACCGGTTCTGTACACGGAAATCTATTCTACGTTTGTAACGTCTAATTCTTTGAGCCCATGCTTGAATTTTCTCTTTTAGGTTTTCAACTACCATTAGCCTGCTGGTGTCATTTTCAATTTGGTATTTTTGTTCAACATTGAATATTTTTCGCTGAACTTTAGAGGTGTGCATTGATTTAAAAGATGCCTCAGCTAAGAGTGATATTTCGCGCCGGGTGTCGGCTATCCGTTTCTCAATTCTGTTCATCCATGGGGGTACAGAGCTGTTTACTCTCTTTTGCTGTCGGCCGTCGGTGTTCTTGGCTGGCCCCAAAATTATCTGAGATACTAGATATCCAGTAGCATATATGATGTGATTGATTTCAGTAATATCTAGATCTCTGCCTGGGGTCTCCACCACCTCATTTAAGACAGAATTCACTGTTTCTATCACTCTTTTAGCTTTGGCATTTTCGTATATTCTCCTCAACGGTTCGCGAGATTCAAACGGAAGTTGACTAACTCTTTCTATCTCGCGCCGAAGGAGATTTCGCATTATTTCCTTATCGTGTAATTCATTGCCAGATGAATTTTCACCACTGACGTGTGTTTCACTGGAAAGAGATGAACCTTCCACGGGATCATCATTTTCAAGTTCTACATGTTCGTCATGTGGGTTGTTCGAGCGAAGTACATACTCCGCATTTCTCTCAATGTCAGCAAGTTGTTCTGCTGTGAATTTTCCACTGCTGAGTATGTATCGTCGTTGACTGGCAAGCTTCTTTGCGTCTAGGGTAGGTCTCGTATCTGGGTTCCGCTCTCTCCATACCTTGAAAACTTCTATTTCTGAGCCCCCATTTTTCGCTTTTGCATAGTAAAAGCACCACATGACCTCCATTAATTCATCTCGGGTCCATCTCTGACGATGGCTTCGAGCTACTGCCGGCTCTGGGTCCCTGGGACTAACATCCGTGGGATGGCCAGACGTCGACAAGGTGACATTAGCTCGGTTTCTGAGCAGGTATGGGACATTGGTAGAACAAGGCACGTTAAGGTTGATTACATTGCTTGTTCTATCCATTTTGCTCATTGGTTTGAATTGAAGATTCGCAGGACGCAAGTTCGAGTTCACAGATCACACTTAACCCTCGGGTTGTTTCCTGCCATCCGTTACTGCGACCCACAGTGGCCTCGGGACATCCCCCCGCAGGGCCCAGCAAGGGGTCCCTCCGATCGCCAGTCGGCATTACTAAACCCTACGGGATTTTCACTGACTGCTGAAGGCAGCCTCCTTCGCTGGCTAATGCAAGGTTCGGGCCTCCACTCTAATCAGTGGCCTGGTGTGCCAACCCAGTTTCTCTCCTGTACCCTCTATGGGCCGACAACAGGAAGTCCAAAGGTTCATGACCCTTCCCTCTGTACTTACTACCCACTCTCCTCAAAATGGAGTACTTCTTCGTCTGACCCCTCACCTTCAACCTATTCAGCAAGGGAGGCCCTACCGGTAGCTAGGCTACCACTGACATAGCTTTAAGGCTCATGGGGGTACTCAAGCTCCACCACCAACTGCAAGGTCGTGTACTCCCTAGGTGGAGTTATTATTATTATTATTATTATTATTATTATTAATATTATTATTCATATAGTTTCATGATAAAATTAGGTTGCTTGGCAGCATAAAACATTCAAAACTGAAAATTTGGATGAGAGCACTCGGCCGTGTTTGTTGAGAAAAATACCAAACAAATGCGGAAAGTGCGCGAAGGCAAACCCAGGATATCGGCGCGGCGGTCGCGTGACCAGTGAACCCAGGCCAACAGCTGCGCTCGTTCGCTGGAACGAGGTTTTTGCAGAAACAGAGGCGTTGTTGTGACTTAGGCGGCTTCCTGGCATTCGAGGAACACGATCGGATGCACCGGGGTGGGGATGGAAACAATGAATGAAGTAGTAGAATGGGATTGCCTGGTTGTGAGATGTCGTCAAAGTGGAGGTACGTAGTCGAATTTCGTACATTAATGAGGAAAGTATTTACTGAAAAGTGTATTTTTTCCGACGTTACCAGTGGAATAGATAGATTCAAAAAATTGAATTTTGACTTGGAGGTGGAATCCTCGCTGGTCGACATGTCGGTCGGCACCGGAAACTACTGGTTGCGCCATTGATTGCACTGGTCTACATAATTTTTCCTGACTTCAAGCTAACAGCTGATCTTCGTTAATTTGAGGGATCTGAATCCTGATATCATATACATTTTCACCATCACGTCAGGATTTTCAGAAACGATGATTTCACACGTTTTCAACTGTTGCAGGTGTCTGTATTAATTAATGTTGCTTTCGATCGACAATTTAATACCATTTTGCACAACCCCATTGGGTTTGTTTCAGGAAATAGAAATGTTATTGTTTCTCTGTTTTAAAAATATCAACTTAATGTTTTTTCTTTGTTATAGATTGAGATGAAAAATGACCGAAATTCGAAGAAAGTGTTAAAATGATCCAGACACATTTTGCTACATTTGTGGCAAATTTACAACTCCAAAACAAAGAACAAATATATCTGTTTTGTTTCCAAAGCTTATTATCCATAGTTTGATGTTAAACTCGGTGGTCAGGATAAATGCTCGGCACCACAAAAAGTGTGTCGACCATATGTAGAAAACCTCAGACAACGGACCAAGGGGCAAAGAAAAAACCTAAGCTTCGGAGTTCCAATGGTGTGGGGGGAATAGAAAGATCATGTGTAAGACTTATATTTTTGTATGGTTGATGTGACAGGATTTAACAAAAAGTCTAAACATTCCATTCAGTATCCTAACTCCTTGCGGTCAGCGATAAGATTCATACCACCCGGTGAAGATATGACTATCCCTATTTTCCAAACATTTTCAATTCTCAGTCGAATCCAGCGTCCTATCAAAACCAGAGTGTCATGACAACTTCGAGGTTTCTGATGAAGACGTTCTGTGACTTGATGAGTCATTTCCGGTGAGAATGCTGAAACTTGATCACTGCGCTGCGCGATATCTGTCAGATACGTTGTGTACACTGGCGCCAGTGCATTGTGAGCTCCTGGCGTAAGCGGACACACTATTTTGAGGCGTATTATTTTCAGGCGTTCAGTATTTCTAAGATGAGTGTACGATGTATTAACAATTGCATTGAGAGACGTGTATAAACCAAATAAAATACGTATTTCAGTTAATAGAGCTTCAGATCATTCCCATTCACGAAACGTTTCAGCTATATCTGAGAGATACATTGCGGGCATTGGCGTGAGTCTACCTATTGCGGGCACTCCCGGATTAAGTATATTGCCCTCACATCTTGGACAGTGCTGGGTCATTCCATGCAAAAAAGTAGGAAATCTGACACCACATCTGAGAATTTAAAAATATTTTGCCACTACTTATCATGATATCTGCATGAACAGGGGACAATATTTTTGTGTCTTCAGCTATTGTTTAGCAACAATAGGCACATAAAATATTAGGTTAGCAGTCTGTAGATATTTCGTTATGATTTTTTCCGATGATATGCAAACAAGCAAAAAATATGAAAATGACACTATTTGTAGAAGAAATGTAAAGGATAATTTTACCCTAAAGATATTTTTTTACTATAAGTCTTTAACAATAAGGAAGTAAACACATTCTAAAAAATGTAATAAATGGAAATGTAATATTTTTAAATTCTTGAATTTTGGAAGAAAAAATGCTGAAACTACTTTCAAGCTACTCTGTAAATTTCATCATGGAATCTTGAATGGTTTTAAAGTTATGAATAAAAGTGTCTTACCGACGCTCCGTAAACGAACTCATCTCAGCTGCTAGAGCCGCCGCGCCCCAGCCCTCTCCGTCAGCACTTGGCGTTACTTTTTTCCTCCACGGCGCGATGGTGGATTTCTCAAAACTACTTCTAAAGGTTAATTTTGCCGTACGAGCTACATAAAGAGATACGCCAAATTCGACCATTATTTTTTGTTCTCTCCAACTTTTTGGTAAACACGTTAAAATCATAGCTGTTTTCACATTTGAAAATTTTTCTTTGAATTGTGTCAACATTTCTTCTCCATCATTGCCTTCTGTACTCACACGAAATAATTCAGAAACTGCTTTATTTGCCGCTCTCACCTTTCTCCTTGCGTACGATTTCTCTCGGGTTTGTTTTCGCAATGACAATGATGATTGACCCAGAGGATACAAAATGTTTACATTACTGATAGTGGCTTCCTCTGCAACTCCTGGGGCTATGTACAACTCTTCACTTGACGTTTTCACTTCACTCTCTGTTTCAATTGAGTCATTAAGATCTGCACTGGGCATTCTGGATATTTTGTGACGACACAGATCGCATATTGCTTCACCTACCACTAAATTCGATATTTTCTTCCGCATCGACTCTGGTATCTTGCTCTCACGCACCCGACTTTTGTGCTTCTCAACTCCGAATGGATTGCAGCACCAAAGCCTGTTAAACGTATTCACAATCTTTGGCATTTTCTATCACGATGTATCATTGAACAGTAACACGCGAAAACTAAGCCTGTAAACTGGTGTCAGGATCCCTTCGAAGGCATCGATGGATATCCCTAGGGAATGAACTTGGCGGTGCCTGCTTACGACCTTGCGTCACCCCTCGCTGGGCAAAGGCACGCGACTTTCAACCTTAAGAGCAAAATGCGCGTATACTTTTTATTTAATAACTTACGCATTTTTTAAGATTCCATCGCGACAGTTTGCAGAATGGTTATTTATTGGTTCTTCATGCAGTGTGTAAAATATGAAAGAAAAGAAAATATTACTTTTCAAGAAAAATGTATTTGTTTAATTTATTAGCCTTTTTTATTATAAACAAATATCTCAATCCTAAATATATTATCAAGTGCTTAAAATAGACCATTTATCTTCAAAATAGTGTGTCCGTTTTCAAAGTTTTATTAATTTTATGAACGTCATAAGTATTTTCATTATTGAGTATATTGTGTCATCGTCCATGTTTAACCCGTAATTGTTGCTAAACTGCTAAAGATATTAATTCCATAAATTGTCTTTTAACTGTTCATCATTAGTAGATTAATGTAAGAAAATATGAAAAAAAATCTGAAACTCACTATCAGAAAACCTGAAATTTTGCATGGAATGACCCTGCTGTAAGTGAAGAGCAGGGTGAGCGCATCCACCAAGATATAAAAATTATCGATGAAAGATATCAAGGTAGATGGAACACAAATATAATAGCAGATTACTGTTGGTGCTTGCAGCGCGACATCCCTGATTCCAGAAAATCAAAGGAGCTCAAGTTGCTTTAACATGAATGCGCTTAGTGTTGATTTTGATTTGTGTATTTTGCTTTTTAGTTATATGTCCAAACTAAAACTACGCTTTTAAAACTATTTATAAACCTCTATTTTCCTCTCTTGCATGAATAAATCGAAGTGCTATTTAATCTTTCTAAGTATACATAGAAAGATCGTGCTGCAACACATAAAACTTATAAATTTTTAAAGTGTGTTTTGTGAAACATTGTAACATGATGGACAATTTCTGATATCATATCCGCGACTTCAGTCAATCAGCGACTTCATATTATATAAAATCAGTTGAAACATCCGAGTCAGCGGAAAAATATTTTTCCTATGTAGACCAGTGTTATTCATAATTTAATTACAAACTTCCATTAGCGGGTACTGAAATAGGGCGGAGGGCATGCATTAGACAATCAGCGTCCTTGCATTAACATTACATTATCATTGGAAGCAAACTCAAACAACGTTACACTTCCCTTTCACGAACCCAAGAGAATATTCTGTAGTATTCTTCGATAAAACCCCTGACCCAGCATAAAGTTGGCAGCTTCTAAGGGACGATTCTGTGGTATTCTAAGATAAAGCATCTCATCTACAGTATTAGATACACTTCGCAGCTTCCAAGGGAAGATTCTGTAGTATTCTTGGATAAAGCATCTCGTCTAGTATCAGGTAAACTTCGCAGCATTTTATATTTCCCTTCGCCTAAGATTATTTTTTAAACTGCTTTAATTGGAATTCTGTCACATACAAGCTGAAAAGATTCGATTTTTTCTTTGATTAGTGAATAATATAAGTCAAAAAGCTGTATCAAGTCCAGTCTCATCCACTCGTCTTTCTTACTACTGAACCGCTTTCCCTTCGACGTACCTTGATAACACTTTCAGTATCTCTTCGTAGCCCGAGTATACACCACGTAGTCACTAATCAATCTCTTCGTAGCTCGATTAATTAGTGATTCTGCCCGCGTCAACGGCCAAGATCATTGTTCCCGTAAGTGTAATGCATGTTTATATCGCGTGAGGAGGCAGTGATCTTCCCCCGCTGGATGGCGAGATCTGACGCCACCTACCCGTCGGCTTTCGGTTTTTCCACAACAGGTATCTCCCACCAGCAGACACCGCCCCAGCGAGACGAGCTCTAAGCTCCTGACCGGTCTCCCGGTGTGTGAAGTAGTGTAGTGCGTATATGGTGTAAGTGTGTGTAAGAGAGGAGCGGGTAGGACACGGAAAAGGAAGGAAAGATCGCGCGCCATCAGTGGCGCGTTTGTTATGGATCTGCTCCGGTATTTGCGTAGTGTTGATCGGAGAAACCACGAAAAAATACCGACCGGAGTAACCGTCCCCAAGAATTCTCCTCCAGACATCGGCTGAACTCGACCTAGCTGCCTAGTTAGTGTCGAAAATCCTGCCACCGAGGGAAGTGGAACCCTAGGACTTTTCGGCCAGAGGCACTGCAGCGACATCAATTGATGCCCTCAGCCACCCTAGCCGATACCCAACGCTCGAGTATGTAGTGGTTCTCTCATTCTGAGTCGAAGAGGAAAATTGAATTTCAAGTGGCAGGCGATTTTTACCGAAAAATTTAAAGCTACACTAATCACAGTTTGCAGCATACTGTATTTAATAACTTTTTGGAAAGGACCTTTTAAAGACTAATCTTGTTGTAAGAATAATCTCGCATTCTTTGACTTTATCGTCTTTTGTTCAGGCATTACCTCTCTGTGCTGTGCACTAAAATGGCTAGAAATATAGTATCCGTTTAGATTTACAGCTTTTTAAGCAAAGTGTCTTTTCATAATGGTTGTTTGAACATTCCTAACATATTCACTATTCAATTCATTTTGTTCCCTATGCCTGTGACTAAATAGTATGAGTACATCAAATATATCAGTGATGGGGAGGACGATTGCTTTCAATAATTGCATCATAGTCTGAAAAAGATGTCGCGCTGAATGGACATTTAAACAAACCTTTGGGATGGTATAAACCTATTGACAACTACTCACTACTTTAATATGCAAAATAACTACTCACTACTTTAGAACGTACTTTAAGATCAGTTCCGCTATACCGTATACTATAACGTATAACGTCGTTCATTTTTTTATAAGATAACAAAAACACACTTCTCAATTTACTACTTTTCACTGCTTTCTCATTGGTGCGTAAAACTAGAGGCACAGCGTCTGATTTGTCTCCCGCCAATTATATTTGAATAGTTAGTGCCACTAAAATCAGTTACAACGATTGGAACAATTGTAGTAAATACACATAAAATCCGTAAATCAAAAAAACAAACTGACATTATACAAAGAACATAATGACTTTAATAATTATATTATTGGAATATTCGTGAATTTCATCATTTTATAGTAAGCCTAATAATTTAATATATATGTACGTTTGACAGCTTGGATTCGAGTAATTAAGTAACACGATTGTCCTCGCAGAATCACCTGCTCTATACTGCGATTTTTCTAACTTTGTCTCTCAAATTCCTGTCTTCACGATGGAATATGTCACGGTATTTCGCGTTTTTCTCAGTCGTGCCGCTAGAAGTCGCATGATCGCGAGCATATCAAGTAGTGCTTGCGATCATGCGACTTCAAGCGGCACGACGGAGAAAGACGCGAAATGCCGTGTGATTTTCCATCGTGGCCGTAGGGGCTCGAGGGGCAGAGTTAGAAAAATCGCAGTATAATGCTCTAAGTACTGTGCAGCTTGTCTCTACCCAAAAGACAAAGAAGTGAAGGGCCTACAGAAAACGACATTGCATTGGGAAAGAACGGAAAACAAAGTGAACACAAACGTGTAATACACAATAGCTCTACTTCAATATTATATTTCTGGTATTGATTATAACAATGGCAATAATGATAATGATAATCATATTAATAATAATGATAAATATAATGATAATAATAATGATAAATATGATAATAATAATGATAAATATAATGATAATAATAATGATAAATATAATGATAATAATAATGATAAATATAATGATAATAATAATGATAAATATAATGATAATAATAATGATAATAACGATGATTAGGTACGAATAAGTGAATGAATGATGAACGAATGAACGAACGAACAAAAGAAAACCTATTCCGCCATCCAGTTATTCATTTATGAATAAATACACCACGACAATGGCGAAGGGAATTCTCTGCGCGCCCGTTCCGTGGTTGCCCATTCTCCCCACGTGCTGCTCGACGGCGCGGCGCAGGCGGTAGCGCTGGAGACGCGTGCTGCATTCGGCGGCTTCCGTGCGGGGGCCGCCGCCGGTAGGTGGCAGGCGGGCACTAGGGGACCCTGGACCCTTATCGCAAGGCCCAGTCCGCGCCAAGGTTATCGCAGCCACCGCCGCGACCGTACAGAAATAATTGCTCTCTATGAAAAGAATTGCTCTAAGCTGCCACCGCTGCCGCCTCCGCTTTCATCGCCCCACCGCTGCCTTCTCCGCATCTTCGCTTCCGCTACGTCCTTCCCTGCCTTCACCTGCTGCCTTCCCTCCGCCTCCGCGACGCAATCCTGTATACTTCCATTAAAAGTGGTATGGTCCGATGAAAAGAAGTTGGTGATTGACAGGTGCGAATGGAAAAAAAGCGACGTTGTCAGGTTGCGTACCACGGAGCACGTGTTCCCGGGACACGAAAATATGCACTTGAAATAAATACTTATAAAA
>JAHLJT010002406.1:161053534-161078776 GCA_031308135.1 Acheta domesticus | reverse complement strand
TATAAACATATATTCATGACAATATATATATATATATATATAAACAAAACTAACCCGGTAGACAGCAGCAATATGAGACGATTTTTCAACGAGAATCCCCCTCCGTAACATTATCTCCTAGTTAATAGTTTGCACATCATATAATTTCTTCATATGCATTACTCAAAACATGTATAGTAAAGAAGCACTGAAGTGTAACATGACATAGGCACTCAAAAGCGGAGACGAATCAGAATACTTGAAACACTTCCCGGCGAGAAAGACGTCGCTGCTCCAGGCATTGAAGTGTCAGTCAGGCCCATAACCCGCCTCTTCCGTTTTAATATTCAGTGTTCCGAGTTAAGAAACTATCTCATTGCATTGCCAGTAAAATTACAAGTCACATGATCAAATTAACGATGAAATAGTCTCTGCTGGCTGCAGCTACAAAGAAGGGAAGCTACCAAGAAGAGCTCATTTCATGGTACGTGTCTTTTCGAAGCGATTCAGTTGCTCGCCACGGCTCCATTCATGGCCCATTCACAGTGTAATGTACGTCAGAGACTCTTACACATCGTGAAGAAATTAAGAAAAGAGGAGGGAGATACCACATTCAACCACGCGGCACGAGAACATCGTCTTTTCTGACTCACTCGGTAAACAAAAAGCAAAATGCTCAGTTTGCACAGGTTGAACAGGTTGCTTGTCGAAATGGTATACGAACTGTTTCTTCAGATTAGTGCACTGCAAATACGGCTTTTGAGGAAAAGCATATACACACATGAAGTGATCCATCAGAACTGCCGTAAGGCAAAAGTTCTGGTTGGAATGGGAACTTTCCCAAACAGCTGCGCTTGTCCTCATGTGGTTTAAGGATAGAGGCAATACATCGGTGCCGTAATACGAAGGGCGAAGGAAAAATAACTCTACTTCATTCAAACCAAATATAACTAGTGGTGCGACAACAATACTTACTTTCTTGCTTTAATTGCAGCGTTTGCGATTTTTGATAATTCAGGGTTCAACGAAAATGAAAATTCGCCATTTTTATGACTGTCCTTTGCCCTATTCGAAGAAAAACATTCGAAGAAAAATTTGGAGCCGATTGAGAGCTTTATTTTTTTTTTAAATTGCCGTCTTGACTTCGTAAGAAGAGAAAGTATGGTAATCGTGCTTCGGAAAACTGCGAATTTTCGACAGAAAAACTCCGGGGCCTGGTAACGAAAATGTACATAACTCTTGCTCGAGTACAAAGTAAATTACTTCTTCTAACACATGGTGTACTCAGAATCCATGATTTATGGGTCCTTGATACCGAAAAATCGATTGACGGCAAAACGACTTCGGTCAAAGCCTTTCAGACAATTCTTGTCGAAAATCTATTTAACTTTTCTAAACGTATGGTCGATAACAATGCTGTGCAACTGAACCGTCCCGACTGGTCTTCCTGACTGATCTCTTGAGAAATATTATTGTAAAGATTCCTGTCGATCGTTTAAACACTGTTTTAGCACTTTTCTTTGGTTGACTCGTACACTGCCTTCTTGAAAGCAAATTATGCATTTTGTCCTAGTTGGTACTGAAGGTGAACACTGGTACCTACATTGGATACTCGCGGGAATCAAAATTAAAGATGCGTACTCAATATTTCTTCGAACAAGGAAGAGAAGTGTAATAAAGTGAGAGAAAGGGTGAATTGTAATCTCTTGGGCTGTTCACTTGCGAGGCTAAATTTAAGGATTTTGCCAGTGACAATGGTATTACAATCCAATTTACTGCTTTTAACATTCAAGGGTACTAATTTGCAAGGGTGGATATTCTTTTCGTTCTCGTAAGTTGATTGCACTTCAAGTTGACAAGATGTGAAAGAGCGGGGTTGTCGCCATAGAGCGGAACTTCATTGTTATGGATTATCCAGTGTAATAGTTAGCCGAGAAAGTTGTTAATGAAACGTCTCTATTCAGATCAGCGCGCGGAGAAAGTAAAAAGAAGTTGGCGGCCAACGCATCGTACTGCCGTCGCTTCCACCTCCTTCGTCTCCACTGCCGCCTCAGACTCAACCTCCATCTCCGTCTTCACTAACGCCTTAGTCTCCACCTACACCTTAGTCTCCACTAACGCCTTAGCCGAATTCCGCGCGCAGAGCGGGCGGCGTGATTTGAATTTGCACTAGATTTGTGAATAAAGCTTCTTTAGAGTTCTCTGATTGGTCAGTAATGGCGGCGCCGGAAACCCAAGTGTCAGTAGATAACTCGTCTCGAAAAAAAAATTCCGACCTCTCGAGACGCTGCACTTATGAGAACGTGCATATTTGTATTGTTTGTCAAGGTTTATTGACGTATAAATGAGTTTGGAGCTAAATTTTGCTGTTTTGTAAACATAAATGTAGATTAGGCGAACGTTACATATGAACTGTCTGATTATAACATATAGTTATTTCAATGATTGTAATTTTACAGATTTTTTTCTAAACATTAATATTTTGAGTGAGAGAATCTGCTACTTTGTTACCAAAGCGAGGCCAACTCTAAAGAAGCTTCATTCACAAGTCTAGTGCAAATTCAAATGACGCAAGCGGGCGGTGCGGCAGGTGCGTGGCGGAGAGCCATCTGGGTCAGCGCGCGGCGCCGGCATGGGCGGCCACCGCGTGCTCCTGACGCAGCGAAAGCGCCGCGCGTCAGCAGCGGCGCGCCGGCCGACGACAGGAGGCGCAGCAAGGGCTTGCTGCAGCGACATGAAGACGGAGCCGGTCAACGTGGAAATGAAGGAAGTGGAGGCGGAGGAAGGGTCGAGGTGGCAAAGAAGATAGAGATGAAGGTGGAGACTGAGGTGGCAGTGAAGGCGGAAATGGAGGTGAAGATTGAGGTGGGAGTAAAGGAGGAAATGGAGATGAAGACTGAGGCGGCAGTGAAAGAAGAAATGGAGATTGAGAATTAGGCGGCAGTGAAAGAAGAAATGGAGATGGAGGCTGAGGCGGCAATGAAGGCAGAGGTGGAGGTGGAGGTGGAGACTAAGGCGTTAGTGAAGACGGAGATAGAGGTTGAGTCTGAGGCGGCAGTGAAGACGGAGGTGGAGGTTGAGACTAATAGCGTTTTCCATTTGTTGCACTGAAACCCACCCTAGTGCTGGGCACATACGTCATCGCTCCGCAACAGTGCTGCCCCACACGCGTGAAGGGCAGACGTGGGGCAGCCACGAATGAATCGGATTCCGGAACTGAGTCAGTGCGTGTACGCTACGCAATGAGATTATAGACAGCTGTTCTTTGGTCTGCCACACTGACAGAACTCGTAAAATAAGAATTTTGGAATTTTGGTCGTTATAATTTTTATAATGATAATTTTTATTATAACAGATCTTGTACGAAGTCTTTGGGTAATTGTTTACTCCTTAATTCATAAAGTATTAACGCGTGTGATTCTTTATTTAAAAACTACCGAAAACTTCAAAAGCTAATCTGTCGAAAGTTCATTTCTCGAGATTTGCCAGTGATTGATTTCGAACATAGTACACTAGATTTCGAAACGAACGGCTTCTGCAGAATTATTTGGTTATTGAAAACTATAAAAATATTAATATGAGCATTTCCGCTTGCGCATGCGAGAAACTTCTTGGCACATTGTAACTTTGAATGATTTTGTAAGGGCATAGGTTTGATTACTAAATAGCACTGGATTTGACAACATGCAGTAATTCACGGCTAAATATTACGAAAACACAACCTGATGTTCCGAACTTCGATAAGGTACAAAGTTATTTTAAAGCATTTCTTGTAAAACATGGTATTCTCCGTCATTCGAAGTACTTTGTGTGACAGGAGATCCTCAATTGCCTTTACAATTTCACCATGAATCCAAATCAACATTCATAACTTTGGTACCTAACCTCAAAACGGCCCGGTGCAATAGACTGCACCGTCGAGCTCGTCAGTGCAGGTTAGGGCGCCCCGAGTGCACCCTGGTTCAGTGTCATTGTGCGAATGGAACATGCGCTTCCCTGCACTGGTGCGCCCTAGCGGCCGAATGGAACACGAAAGCTGCCCTGAGTGGGCACTGGGTGCGCACCAGTGCGGCGAATGGAAAATGCTATAAGGCGGTAGTGAAGGCGGAGGTGGAGGAAGAGGTAGAGACTGAGGCGCCAGTGGAGACGAAGGAGGTAGAAGCGACGGCAATAGAGGAGGTGAAAGGAGAGGTGTGGCGGCCGCGGCAGCAGCCGCAGCAGCAGGTGGAGTAGTGGCGGAGGCAGTGATGTCGGAAGGTGGAGATAGCTACAGCGAGTCCTAGAGCGGACCCGGAATCTGCTGCAATAGGAATTTGACGAGATGGCTGCGGTGAGCTTCAAAGCTCCAGTGGGAGGAACGGCAGCCACAGAGTTGGTGATAGCGAAGGCGTTGTTGAAGTGACGGCATAAGGGTAATGCTATTATGACGCCGGTAGCTGTTGAGTTCGGTCGAGACGGGGGCGACTGCCTCACGAAGGGCTTTTACATTTGACCATTGCAGTCCCATTCCCCCATCCCGCCACCCCGTCTCCAGGCCACCGCTCCCACCCTCTGTATGAACGAAGTCTCTGCCCATGACTGAAAGCGATGCTTGCGATTTTTGGGCAGGTAAGAAGATCAACGGCAGAGGGTAGAGTCCGGCCAAGCCCCCATTGCAGGTCAGGGAGGCTAAAATGCATTCCGTGTTCAGAGAAGCCCGGAGGAGTGTCGCGGGTAGTCGAGGGAAAAGCGTATTCTCGGGGAACAGGGTCGTGACGCACAGCAGGAGGCTTGGAACTTCCCAGGCACTCAGAGGCACTGCAATGCTGCGACCTCTTCGCCGAGTAATGGTCTTCCAAAAGCACGGCGATGCTTTTAGATCGATTCGTAACGGACGATTTCTCTGATTATATGATTTTTTTTTTTTTAGTCGAACATGTCTAGCGAACTATCAGGAGGTAAGGTCTAGCAAGATCGAGAGAGCTGAAAATCCTTTGTGACTTAACGGCAGTTTCATCTTACGATTAATGCCAGAAAAGATTGCAGCTTCAATATTGACAATTGAATAGCTTTACAGTGACGTAATCCCCAAATATACAAGTTACGTGAACATCACTGAATTTCCAGAAAAAAAATCATTATTGTAGCCGAATGTTAAGTTCACCTTCTAGCGCCTATTGATGATACACGTGAATGACAGGAAAGCTCTATAATGCTAATACTCGTACATATGGTGTTCATGCCTATAAAAATTGTATCGCAGACCTATCCTTTTCCCTCCACTCACACTGCCAATCTTTCATATCATGTGAGAGCAAACATACACGTGATAAGAAACAGCTGGGCTCAGGAAATCCGGGAATGAGTGGGTTGTTTCGGATTTACGGCAACATTCGAGAGCAGGATTAAAACTGCGAAGAAAACTAAACAGGATCGCTGATCTTTACGAAGGATGACGCAACAGTAGTCTTGGACATGGAGTGCCAGAAATATTTTGAATCTAAATGGGTTTTCTCACTTTCGTTTTACTGTCTAATGAATAACATCGAAAACAACTTCTTTCGTCCATGGGTATAAAACTGCATTAATTACTTTTTGTTCATTTTTTAAAATTGATTTACTGAAGAAATGGTAGGCAAATATAAGTTTTGTATAAGTAGTTTCTTATGCTTGTTAGTTATTGACAGTTTCGTATGAGCTCCTGTTTTAATAAAATGTAGTAAAGGTTGTTTTGGAGAATAGTTGTAAAATCTCACTTGCGAATACAGTTGACAACAAAGATTGGTTTCAAAGTGATTAATTCTGTAAAAAGGAAAAATATTTTTGGAAATGAGAGTCTTATTACTCATAAATAATAAGATTAAACTGTGTTTTTTTATAGTAATACAGTTGTAGTTTCCTCCGTATTTTAGACGGCGCTGCTGCTCCAGCGACATCAATTATGTTTGGTGGCGATTGTTATTCAGTCTGTCTTTATTTGGGGATATATTAGAATCATCACTATCATAATCATCCGCAATAACTACCACATTACTCACTAGCAATACCCGGATACCTACTATATTCTGATTTCTCTATCAACGCCCTAACGGGAATGACACGAATTCTAGGGAAGTAAGTGCGTACTAAAGTGTTTCTACTATAACGCTACTTTAAAAGGCTACTGGAGTCATTTGGAATCATTACTACGATATGATGGAAAATTAACACTTATTTGCTTCTTCAGAAACGTGTCTTACGACTTATTAGTCTTTTCCCTATCATCCTACAATTGATAGGCTGTTATTGACAATAAAATGCTGGAAGTGGATGGAGGAACGGAGAAGTGAGAATAAGGAATTTATTATTTATTTAGTTATATATATATATTTCTTTATTTAGTTATATATATATTTCTTTATTTGTTTATATATATATATTTATTTATTTAGTTATATATATATTTATTTATTTAGTTATTTATTTATTTACTCGAGTACAGAGGCACGAGTTCAATAAGATGCGGATCGCGCAACCTCTATTGCAGACGAGGCTCCCTTCCTCGCTGCCGCTGGCCGGCCGGCTGGGCGGCGCACAAAGGCAGTCGTTAGCGTCCTTTTACGTAACGAATCCGCGCGCAAAAACGCCGCGCGACAGGCGCGCGACAATTGGCGACGGCGCTTCCCCAACGACGCGCGGGACACGCCCCCGCGGCGCCACGCGAAGCGCAGCCACGGCGCGAGGCCTCGGCGCTCGCCGCCAAACCCCTGGTATTGCGCCAACCCGCCACTTCGGAGTTTTTTTTTTCCCCAAAATCTGTACGAGCAACAAACATAATTTTTAAGGTCTTTTTCAACATCTTGGTCATATAGCCACCACTGTGACTTTTAAACTGTAGGGGAAACACGTAAGGACAATACAAACACCCATGTCTGAGGGGGGTCTCGAACCCGCGACCTCCGGTCCGAGATCACAACTGCTTTAGTGATCTCGACCATCGGGCCGACAAATTATTGTTTATATATTCGAAAAGCTCCCAAAAATAGCCCAAAATTGTGCATACAAAGAAAATATTTTTTTGCTGAATTGGCTTTGCTAGGTTAACGTTAAGCCAGCACAGCCACCAATTTTTGGAAAAACCGTTTTAGTAAAAATTTAATTTTGAGATATTTGAAAAGCACCAAAGTAACACAAAAACTCTGCTTATGGAAAAACGTGTTTTGAGGGAGAGGCTCTGCCAGACGTCTCCAGGAAGCGGCTCGCGTCGCGCTGAACGCCCCCGCGCTCCTCGGCGCACGCAAGACCGGGCCTCGCCCAAGGAGGCGGCTGGCAACGACCGGTCGGAGCTTTTAAGAATATGGTGCATGCAATTCGAATATGGAACATTTAAAGGAAAATGTTCTGAAGATCGTAAACCAGGGGTAGCAAATCACAAGCGCGTGCAAATTGCATGTGCACACATGTGTATGTGTGTACACGACTTAAAAATAAATAGAAAATTGGTGTGAAGCCAATCATAAAAATCATGTTTTTAAAAAAAGTTTATTGCTGTCGCTGAAACGCTAGTATGTAAAAGTATGCATACATCGTATGTAAAACCAGAGAACTGCAAACAGAATATTTCAGTGCTTCTTCTAACACATTTGTTTCTATAAAACAACTCGCGATATCGTAGTTAAAATCCCATGCAGTTATAATTCGCAACTGAAGCTTTGCAGTTCCAAAGTCCTGTGATCGAGACCCGGCCTGATAATCAGTTCGGTGGAAGCTGATCAATGCCTCAATGGCAATACCGGAGGGGAGGCGTTTTCGTCGGCCGTTTCCGTTGTTGCCTCTGACCGATTCCGGGCGGTGCCTTGTCCATTCTTTCCCATCCAGTCCCCACCCCCAGTCCTCATTAGCGCCCAACGAGGGGCCGCTGCCCTCTCGGCCCTCACTCCATTCCCCACTGATGAAGGAACCTCCGGCAGGCGTCAGGGATCCTGGACGTAAGACCCCAAACACTGGGGTGCCTTATGCTACGATAATCGTGGTGTTAATAATGATGAACCGATGTTATGCAAGAACGTCATTATGTTCAGTGATTACGTACTTAATTGAGTATTAATTAGTCTTTCTCTAAAATAAAAAAAACATTTTTCCATTGTGCTGTATCAAGACTGACATTCAAAACCACTCTAATTATTTTAATGTATTGTTTTTTATAAGAATATAGTGTTCAATAAAATACATCTACGTAGGTCAATGAAAACAACTACGTAGGTCAATTGTCTCATCTTTTAATTCTCGAGAATTAAAGTAAGCAATAAACCTCACTGACATAGAATATACGAGCCTCACTTATTAATTTCTCCTTCGTTTTCAAAATGGTTCGGGATTACCGCAAATTTTCAAATTTGTTGGATGAGGTTCAAGGAAAATGTTAAAATGTAAAATTTGCACACTTTTGAAGTGAACAAAACGTGCGAAAAATAACGACCTCGCGACTTTAAAAACAGGTACATCCCTCCTAGTCTAGCGATGTATTTTGTCTTAATTTCACTCGTGAAAAACTAGCATCTAATAACATCAGTCACGTAACGTAATTTAGTATAATAACTAAGAAGAGATTCTAACCGATCTTCATCTAACATAACCCTTACATAATACACTTCCGACGGCGTCGTATAACGGATAGACAACTATTGAACTTCTGAAAAACCGAGGACGCCAGCTACACCAATTAGTTGCAGGGGAAATAGGAATGTGTATCTTCAATTAAATAAGCACGTTTTAAAATAAGGTTACAATGTCCTCCGTAAAATTCCCTACTTTATTCTTTTTCATATTTACCGCTATTTACCTTCCAGGGCACAAGCGCATAAAACACTCTACACATTTTTGTTTCAACACAATATTTTCGTATACTTAAAATTGTTTATATTATTATTATTATTATTATCATTTAGCTTTAAAAATTATTACTCAACTACTAATATTGTATTTCAAATTGCGTATAATGATTACACATGTCTCTTACATTTCCTCGGTTTTGATAAATATGTAAATCTAATCATTTCATTGAAAATAGGTCGTTTAAAATTGTTATTGAAATGTTTAATAGAAATTCTTCTTAAAAAAATAGCGCTCCGGCTCCAGCCCGGTTAGTAAACACTCCGTATCACGCGACGTCTTCCAGAAGATAGCACATTTGCCATGCTAGGTCCCGGAAGAATATTATTTTAACTTGTCAAGACATATTACCATTGAAATATCACTTTCTTCCAAATCTACAAACTTATTTTTCTACTTTTCAGTAAATTCGCCTTAAATAAAATGTATGAACTTGCAGGAAAAGGTACTTTATTTGCAGAACAAGAAGCACGAGCAGCCACTGTGTGAACAGACGTTTGTACAACCAGTCGTAAGTACACATCTAGATTTCTATTAGCACTCATAAAGAGCACTTCGCAAGCAACCACACTTGTATCAAATATGATACCATGCGAAGAGTCACATGAAACCATTTTTGCACGAAATCAGAATTTTAAGAAAATACCCAGACGAAATAAATGGATGATGATAAGTGCCATCTTCATCCCCCCCCCCCCATTTTCATTCTTGAAGCAGGAACAAGATTACGCCACTAGGGCCTCCACTGTCCAGGGCTGATGTTCATAGAAGTTGACTTATACTGGGTGAGGAATGTAGAGTGAACACGATAGAGTAACGAGTGATAAAAGAGGATATGCATATGATTATGGGGTGAGAACGTCCAGATGAAAAACACTGTGATGCTCCTCAAGCACCCTTAAGGGATCGCACCCTTACTCTCCGCGATGTCGATGCTACTCCAAACCCCTGCTCCAGCGAGGCCGTTCCTAAAATATTGACGTAAGAAAGTCTGCTTCAAAAAAACAACTGCTTGTCCTTTAAAAGCTCATTAAACGAAAATAAAACGCAACGTTCGGAACAAACAGCTGACGCTGAGAAAACGCTCGCGTACCAGAGCGCGCTCGCGCAACCGCTGCGCTTGTTGCGGCCGTAAACGAGCAAATTGGCGGGTGGCGCAGACGGGCGGGAACGCGGGCGGGAACGCGGGCGGGAACGCGGGCGGGAACGCGGGCGGGAACGCGGGCGGGAACGCGGGCGGGAACGCGGGCGGGAACGCGGGCGGGAACGCGGGCGGGAACGCGGGCGGGAACGCGGGCGGGAACGCGGGCGGGAACGCGGGCGGGAACGCGGGCGGGAACGCGGGCGTATCGCGGCGGCGGCGAACACAAGGTGCTATACTGCGATTTTTCCATAGCTACCTCTCAAGGACCGTCTTCCACAAAGGAATTTATCACAGCATTTCGCCTCTTTCTTGGTCTTGCCGCTAAATATCGCATGATCGCGACCGTATCAAGCACTGCTTGATCATGCGACATCTAGCAGCACGCCGAGAAAGATGCGAATTGCCGTGATGTATTCCATCGTGAAGACAGGCCCTGACTCGCAAAGTTATAATATCCGAAGTATAGCGCTACGACCGAGAAAGACGCGAAATGCCGTGCTATGCTTCATCGTGAAGACGGGTCTTGCGAGGCAGCTGTGGAAAAAATAGCAGTATAGGTGCCGCGGCAGGGGAACCACTGACCGAGCGCCACTCGCTGCTTCTGCGAACGAGAGCAGGAAAGAACGGAGACGACGCGACGGCGGCGTGGGGCCTTCCCATTCCCTTCTACCATTTCCTATTCCGTGCCCACGGACCCGGCTCCAATCCAATCTTTAACGGCTCTAGGCCAGTCGAATCAAAAGAATGCTTTCTTTAATTTAATGTTTCATTTCCATTCAATAGATAATTATTTTATAGCGCATTTACAGGCGTGTTTTAGTTACAGTTAGAACATGCTCATAAATTCCATGATTTCAAAAGTCATGATCATAAAACAGTTATTATAAAAGTAGTAGGTATTCATTTGAATACGAATCTTTTGGATTGATCGATTAGTGATTCCGGGCGCGTGAACTACTAAGGTCATTAGTTCCATAAGTGTAGTGCATGTTTTGTCACGGGAGATGGGGTGATTTTTCCTGCTGAATGGCGAGATCCGTCGCTGACCTACCCGTCGGCTTGAAGATTTTTTTCCCCACAGCGAGGTATCTCTCACCAGCGGGGCAATGCCCCAGCCGGGACAAGCTCTAACTTCCCGAGTGGTTTCCCGGTATACGTGGTAGTATAGTGCATGTAAGAATTCTAGCGACCCCCTGCTCTGATCGATAGAACTTTGTGATTTCTCCGAATAATACCATGCAAATGCCTGAGCAGTATCCTAATCAACGGACAACGGGCTGCGCGCGATCTTTCCTTCCTTGCTCCAATTCACCCTTTACTTACTCACTTACATGCACTACACTACCACACATGCCGTGAGACCAGTTGGGAGTACAAGTCTCGTCGCAGCTGGGACAGTGCCCCGCGGGTGAGAGAGACGTGGTTGGGAAAAATCCCCGCTGACGAGTAGTTCGACGCCGGATCTCGCCAACCAGCGGGAGAAGATCACCGCAAGCCCCCGCGATAAAAACGTAAAAGGGGGCAATGAATTTTTGACGCGTAGTCGACGCTCCCGCAATCACTAATCAATCCGTCAACTCAAACACTATCTATCAACAAACGTGCGTGGCAGTGCGTAAGTTCGCGAGACGCAAGCAGGCGCGTAATATTAGAAATAATAGCTTCGATGTTCGCGCTTTCTTCAGAGGTTTTCTTATATGCATATATGGTGGATAATCGAACATTTAGAAGACACTTTTCGTATTTCTCAGAAATCGACCAATTTTTTTGTGCGGACGTTGGCGAGCCTAACCTACACCTGCACCCGGCGACACTAGCGCCTCATGTACTAGCACCCTCAAGCCATGTCTCCGGTTTTGATGGAGAGTTGCAGGGCCCTGACTGGCCTGTACTGCGATTTTCGTAACTATGCCCCTGACAGGAATCAGCTGTTGACGGTTTCATCCAATCGGGAGCTTGAACGTCACCATAGTGACTTCACTGTAGCGAAATACAAGCTCCTGATTGGATGGCAGCGAAACAGCTGATTTTTGTCAGGGACACTGTTACGAAAATCGCAGTATAGTGTGCGTGCGACCGCAGCACGAAACCCAACGCGCCTGCCTTCCGCCACCGCCGCCCCTTCCCCTTTCCCCGTTCCCCAATCCCGGTACCGCTAACTGGCTACTGAACTGGATAACCGCAGTACGGCATGTATAATTCAAAGGGCGCAATTATCGTTAATTACCAATCCGGTATTCTGCTTTTCCCCGAAGCATCCTTCCTCCCTGCTGCCATCAGGGGGGCAGAACGAGCAAAATATGAGATTGTCCTGACACAATATCTGTCGACGAGTGCACATACTGAAAAGTGCCACAGTGCACATTTTAAAAATAAACACCAATGAACGAGTGTAATGAAGTGGTTTTCAGTAAATAACCGATGACAAAGCACAGGTGAAATATATTGGAATTTCAACAAACAGTTCTATTTAAAACTGGAAGTATTCATTTAAACTGCAATATTATTTTCTTAAAAGCTAAAATGTACCAATTTATTTTCTTTTTACATAGGTAGCATTCAGAGAGAGTTAGCATACGACTGGAAGAACGACATTTGGCAACGTCACCCTCGTTTCGGCAGCGGGGCTGCTTAAACGATCGCAAATTCTAAAGGAAATCTCATCTGAGAGCGAGCATGGACGCAAAGTTCATTACGTGTTATTATCACCGCCTGGGGAAGTCCTGAGTGCGCCACTGGGAGGGCCTGTGAAGCCGCTAAGCTGCACTTCCCGGATCTCTCGCCGCCTCTCAGAACAGCCACGCGCGCCGCCCCAACAGCAGGACCTACAGTAGTGCTTAAAAAACACCGCATCACCTCGCTCACAGTTGTAATCTGCAATATAATCCTGAAAATACACCACCTGATTTGCAAAAATCGAGCGAGTTATGAAGGTAATGGAATCGGAAACGTCGTATAATCCACATAAAATTTGTATTACCAATTTCTACTAATTTTTTATTAAAATTTGAAAGATCTGTAAAACAAAGAAAAGACAGAATGTCCATTTTCTTTACGTGATGCGGTTTCATTGAACACTACTGTAAGTGACCACAGAACCGAGAACATCTCCCGGCAAGTCATGGCTCTTCAGCGGACAAGGCCGACGTGATGTGACATGACAGGCCATTGTAAAGTTGTAGCAGCGCTTAGGCCGAACAATGGTATCCTTTTCCGACGGACACATCTTGATTGCTTTTAAATTCTCGACAGTCGTAAAACAACAGTCACCTTCCAGTGTCGAAAATCAACTTAAGTAGTTAACAATTTGTTTATCTACCCTCTGTTTATAACTGACTATTGATAATTCATCTGGACGTACGCACAAGTTTGTGTGGTCTCGCATACGTGTATGTGGTCTCGCTTTTAATTTGCATTTCTAATAATAATAATAATAATATGCATGTGGCAACTGCGCGCGGCGGCGACGGCGGCCGGGCAGACGGGCGGCGGGCGGCTGAAGGCTGACGCCGGCGGGGGTCGAACCCTCGGCTTGCGAGACGCTGGGCGGGTCGGCGCCGCGCGGGCTAGCGCCACCAGGCACCGGGCGCGCGCCAGCCACGCCGTCTCGGGACGCCGATCGATACGGTAATCGCAGACGCATCCGCGGGCGGCGTCAACGGCGGGGTCGCCAGAGGGAGCGAGGCGATGGCGAGGGCAGTAACAGGAGCAGGTTCGCGAACGGGAGCCGCAGGTGGGCGGTGGTGTTGGCGGCGCTGGCAAGAGGTGGGGACGGGTATGAGAGACGAGAATGGGGACGGGGATGGGATGAAGGACGGGGACGGGATGGAGGACGGGGACGGGATGGGGGACGGAGAACGGGGATGGGGATGAGGAACGTGGATGGGGGACGGCGACCGAATGGGGGCGGGGACGGCATGGGGACGGGAACGGCGAACGGGCAACGGCGAACGGGCAACGGCGAACGGCGAACGGGGAACGGCGAACGGGGAACGGCGAACGGGGAACGGGGAACGGCGAACGGGGAACGGGGAACGGCGAACGGGGAACGGCGAACGGGGAACGGCGAACGGGGAACGGCGAACGGGGAACGGCGAACGGGGAACGGCGAACGGGGAACGGGGAACGGCGAACGGGGAACGGCGAACGGGGAACGGGGAACGGGGAACGGGGAACGGCGAACGGGGAACGGCGAACGGGGAACGGCGAACGGGGAACGGCGAACGGGGAACGGCGAACGGGGAACGGCGAACGGGGAACGGCGAACGGGGAACGGCGACGGGGAACGGCGACGGGGAACGGCGACGGGGAACGGCGACGAGAGTGGCGGGTGGGCGGTGCTTGATAGGAGGAAGCGTGATGGAGATGACAGCGGGTCGTCAATGGCGGTCACAGAGCGTAGAATACTCTGCAGCGGCAGCTGTTGGGCGAGGAGGAGGCGGCGTGGCGGAGGCGTCGTGGTTGCAGGGGGGGAGCGGAGGCCGTGGGCGGTGGCGAAGCGGGGGCGCCGGCAGTGGAGGGCGGCGAGTGCCGAGTGGGCGGCCCAACCGACAATAGCTTCGCGATGCAGCGCCTCGCTTGCAGCGTCACGGCATTCCCGGCGCGTCACGGAGGAAAGAATGCTCTGCTAAGCAGCGAGAACGAAACACCGGAAGAAAGAACAACGCGCACAGATAACACAAGTATTTTTGAAGTTGTGCCTAGGCTTTCTTAGTCGACAGTCAAGTTCAGTTCTGATGCCAGGGTAAACAGAGTTTCATACTGCGAATTATCGCGTTGGGTGAATCATTGCTTGAACATGTATGTACTGCCGTAGTTTAAAGAAAACATATGTTATATTTAGAATGTATGTCCTGTGAAACACTAAAGTGTGTTGTCTAAGTCTTTTTGCTTTTTTTAAAATTAATATACCTTTTTATTAAGGATTGCAAGGATTATTAAGGTTCGTAATATTAGTGAAATTTTTTACTTGGTCACGATTTACAAATATTTAAGATTAATATACTATATATAATTCTAACTTCTGAACTTCTTGTAATATCTGCTTCGTTCATATTAATTTACCACAAATTATTCTCTCTACTGACCGAAAATGGTGTCACGCACGTTTCTTCGAACGCCCCAGTCACTTATGAATAAATCGCTCGATAGCTGCATGTTGGTCAGTGAGGCTTCGTTTCGGGGACATTGTAAATAAGGGAAGCAGAGCAGCCCTTAGCACAAGAACTTCTAACAGATCTTGACAACAACAGGAAGACTTTCTAAGAAAGGTATGCGAGCCTCTGAAGAATCGGGAAAGGAATTAATTCACGGTAGTATTTAAATAACTAATTCTATTGACTAATTAGATCCTGAATATTCAGATTCTAGTCATGAAAAAGGAGTCTGGCCTAAGGAAAGAGTTAATACAACATATGGATCATGATGAACGAATTCACAAATTGTCTAAATTTCTGGTTTATACTCCGTTTACTGTAATGTAATTAAAACAAATTAATGGTAGAAGACCAACTCTTCATGAGAGATATTTTATGGCGTTTTCATGACTTCAGTTGTTCAGTTGTCACACTTTAGTACGTTAGCTTTAAAATGTTCGACAAAACATCTACACCGTAGGATTGTTTCAAAACAATTCTTACGTATTTTAATCGGTGAAAAATAGAATGCGCCATACGATCTCACAACAAATTCCCCAAAAAACATATCGGAGATTCAATTTTCCTCTTCAAAGATATGAACAGATATGATATCGCTCCTAACTCTGAACTAGACTGTTGAAAGTTAATTCGCATACATATGTTACGAATAACAACTGACTGCAAAATATCAAATGACACCAACTCAGAAACGCAAGGAACGCCTTCACAATAAGCTGGTGTAATGAAATGTAAAAGTAGAAATAAAAGTGTACATAGCTCCTTCATGTGGTTTCTCAATGTGAAGTTACCACCTATTGCTCTACAAGCGCAACACGACCCTCAAAAAGCAACATTACGAAACGATAGAGGCTATGCTATGTTGATGACGTGGTGGAAGACAACCAAAAATACTAAAGGAAATTTTCTCACATGTCAACAGGATGGAACCAACGGGTGAATAAATCAATCGGAGGCTTGAAGGAGATGTTCTACATTACATATGCAAAATTCGTCATTTTTAACCTGTTTCTCCTTTATACAATTTTGTAACAAAAATCTAAAACCCCCTCTAGTGCACGTTCACATTAAGAATCCCTCCTCCTTTCGATTGATTGGATTAAAAATAAAACATCTGTTGAATAATAACTAACCGGTATACAAATAAAGTAATACGCTACTATTTGTGTTTTCTCCAAGTATAAGTGCGTTTCTAATTCACTTTTGGTCTATTCCAGCAAATTGTCTTCAAATACGACACTTTTTTGCAGTAGAAGTACTCATTTTCAATTTCTCGACCTCTCCCCCCGTACAACAATTTCGTAACACAGCCAGTAACCCCTCTTCTTCCAATTGCATGAGTATACGTATTTCTTGAACGACTCCCACAACAGGCCTTCGATTTCCAAACTTTATTGAAGAAGGAGAAGAATACATTTAACCTAGTCTCACAGACGTCATCTTCCCATCACTGTCAAACATCAGCGGCTTCGTTCAGCAAACAGAAGCCCAACGCCACCGCGGGGCTATCGTTTGCTCAGAGACTTAGCGTGTAGGACGCATCTAATGCGAACGGTATTGAAGGCCCATCAAAGGCCAAGTTCTAACGACCACTGACCTCGATCACTGTCACGCGACCGCGTGGTCATTTTTACAGCCATGACAGCACTCAAGCCTCCCAGACGTACTTGCTTAGTCTTCAAACAACAGGGAACACACAAAGAGCTTCTGAGATGGACTACACTTCTCATTATCCGTCACGACAGATGTGACAAGGAACTACAGTCATCCTATTTTTTTTCTAATGAAAATAAGGTTAACTGCCAAGATCAATAAACCTTTATGTATGCGGAAGAACATCAATTATTAGAGAAAGGGCTAACTTTTTTATCACAACATACCTCGATACCTCTGAAAGACGAAACAGTAACTGTTATTTCGCTGACCGCAAAGCACACCGTCTATTTTTAACATTTATTATATATTTATTTCTATTTAATAATAAAATTATTTTTATGTATCCTTTTTGTCTCGTTTTTGCGTTGTCTTTTGTGATTTTATTATGTCTTTTTATTGACTAGTGCTGAACAATAATACGGTTAAAATTATAAGTTTTTAATATTACTTTATTATTATTGTTTAATTTTTTTTCATTTATCGACACGATTTTAAAATTAGGTATCCCAAAACTTTTTTGATACCCAAATTGAATGAATTTCACCCAGAATTTTGTTTTGTAGGTTTTTAATGTCTCCCAGAGTTGTAACTTAGACTATAAACATTTAATGAAACAGAGACGTAAATGTGAGTCCATTTCAAACGGCGAAAGAGTTCGAATGAAAGTGCATCTTCTTGATGAAACAGGGGGCCACAGTAGCTGCCATAGCTACTGCGAAATTAAGTCGGAACTCCATACATGATCGTTCCTTCAACAATATTCCATAAATAGAAACTTTGATATACAGAAATAATTATGAAATTTTAGTAAATGCTATTAAGACAAAAAATGGCTAAAATGAAAAATTCAAAGATTAAATAATTAAAAAATGTTTTAATCATTTGCACTACACATTTATGAAGAAGCACATGAAATTAGAATTGCTTTTTCCCTAACAGTACGGGATTTTCGTTTCGACATTTCGAACACGTTTCTGAAGCGCATAACAGCAAACTCAACCTGCACTGAACCAATGAACTAACATTTTGTACAGCAGAGCCGTTATACTGCGATTTTTCTAATCGTGCCCCTGGCAGGTATTAGCTGTTGACGGTTTCATCCAATCGAGAGTTTACACGTCATCATAGTGATGTGACTGTGGTGACGTTGAGGCTCCGGATTGGATGAAACCGTCAACAGCTGATATCTGCCAGGGGCACGGTTCGAAAAATCGCACTGTAGGCGAAGGGACACGCAACTGACCTTCAGATCGCTTTGGCGAACGCATTCCCATGACTGACAAGATCCCACGGGGAGGGATAGCAGAAGTTAGTTACTTCACGACAAAGCTGGGAAATGGACGTACTAGAAAGTGAATAAACATTTATTCAAATATACAACGTCCAGAAGGACTTCATAATTTTCCATAGAAGTAATCTTTGGTAGTGTCGGCCGCGTGGTCGAGATCGTTAAGCCAATAGTGCCGTAGTGATCTCGGACCGTGGGGTCGCGGGTTCGAGTTCCGCCTCGAGCATGGTTGTATGTGTTCGTCCTTTCACCCCCTATCATCGCCATATCGTTTCATCCTCATACCATAACGTTAAATCCAATAGTGGTCGCTAATGACCTGGTAGTTGATGTGACCTTAAATAACAAAAAAATATTTGGTAGTAGTAATCTCCTTCCAAATAAATCCATAGTAACTTTTAGAAATACAATTTATAGAACGGACAGTACATTTTTATTTCATAGAAAAAAAAATAGTCAAACCAGAAACGGAGTTCGATATACAGAAATAATTTTCAATGCCTAGAAAAGCTTCCAAACGGAATGTTCAAGGGACAGAAAAAAATATTCGATTTACAGAGTATTTCGATAAGTTCGATATATGGAAGTCCGACTGCAAATACGAAAGGAGACTTTTCAGCCATCGTGCCTGCTTCCTTCCACTTCCAATGCCTTGCGTCCATCTGCGTGGGTGAAAGAAAGGAAGCGACATCAAGGCAAGGCTCAGACATCCGGTCTACGATGTGGATAGAATGACAGTTCTTCCTGCCATCTGCAAACGAACGGAAGCTGAACCTAGCCATGTTACAGAGGCTTTCAATAATATAGACTCAACTCAACTTTTCCGATGTCCAAAAATAAGTACAAAAAATGCAGAATAGAACAAATATAAATTTCATACCACCACAATCATTTGAGATAAAACTATCATTAGTAACACCACGAATGCTTTGGAATTGTCGATAAATCCACCATTTTTAATCCAATTACTTCACAAATGCTAAACATTTAATTATCTGGTTTATTTACTTCGTATTTACATGATTAGTACATCGGAATTAAGTTGCGCAACAACATTATTATATTATTATTATTATTACCATTACCAACATCATTATAACATATCAACCAACATTACCATGCACAGAGCATTGATGCAATCTTAAGCAAATAATTTAAACAAATCAATAGTTTATGTTACGATAGAGCCTCTACGTATGTATTCATAACCTCACATTATGAGACATCTAGTTGGCCTTTCGCAAGTGCCACGGAAATTGTCTCTGCATTATTATTTCGTTGGTGCCATTGCACTCATTGAGCTCAAAATGGTTTTCACGAACTCCATTCATCCGTACTATTTTAGGGATTTTGATTGCACTGGTGCCTATGTACGCCTGCACCAGTTTATCTCTTAATGTTTTGAATTGTAATTATTTTACTCTAGCAATTATTTCATTCTGTAACAATGTTATTTTTAATATTTCAACTTGTATATAGTTTGGTGTTTTAAGACATTCAAGTGAACTGTACCTATTGAAAACATCTCCAATTTTTAACTGTATATTCTTTGTTCAGACATAACATGTTACCGTCCGCCCTAACCCATTACCTGATGAGGTGGCCACAAAGATAGCGAAACTTAATGATTGGAAGTAATCAATAAATGGAATTTCAACATTTACTTTCCCAAAGGCATTTCACTCAAACGAATAAAAAGGAGTTTGATAGAGGAGAACACGTTTGATAATAACACAGTAGGAATACTAACTACACATCATTTTAAAGAAAAGGTTTCCAAGTGTTTCGTATGGGTTTCTTAGGTGTGTGTTTATCAACCCTGGAGAAGAGACCCTGTGAATATATTTGCATAAAATATACTTTTCAATATACGTTCCATTTAAACTATTGCACAATAACGAAGATTATCAGAGGTATCTCTGAAAAAGAATATATAACAACAAAACCAAACCAAAGGAGATCAAAACTCTTTACCTGGATTTGAACTATTGATGGAGGTATACGCCGAAATTAAGCACCTGTGCCATCGTCCGTGAGCTGCCGACGCCCAACGTTCAAATTCCCGCGTCGCACGATACGATGGACTGTGAATGATATCGCCGCAGGAACCTGCCTCCCGCGCAGGGGATGAATAAACACTTCGCAGGACATGCATTCGTTTAGTAAGCACATCAGTTCCCCAAAACATTGCAACAGTAAACGCTGCAGGTCGGCATTTGTCGAAGTGTCGGCCTCCTGAATTTGTGGAAACAGAAAAGACAGGACAAGGCTAGAGAAGGCTGTGAATGAAAATGGTGGCTCAAAAGCAAGCACGTCTATGATTATCGTTCAGATAGCAAACAAAAAGCTCAACTGCACAAACTGTAATTACGAGATTTCAACCTTCTCGCCTGTTCATGTTGCCTCAGAGGCTAAACTTCCTCAATTGTGAATTAAACCATAACTCTCAGATACTAAGCATTATTTTATTTATTATCACTGTATAAACGAAAAAAGAACAGTTATGATATGTGACAATGAAAAGTGATATATTATTTTGCGAGTAGATGTTGCGACGTGAGACGATAGGCCTGGTGGCGCAATTCTAGGAGCAAAATAAAATCAGTTTTACTACACATGTCTTACATTAGTTTTTAGACAGCTTTGATGCCTACTTTATTTTAATTCAAGGGTACAAATCATCGAATTGATCGCCATGTTTCTCTGATCAGTTCTAGTCTATCTTAACGTAAGTATTTTGTTTTCTTTGTTGCATGGACAGTTGAGCTTCGTCTCATATTGCACGAACATTTGAAGATCGTCTCACGTTCAGGGCTAGTGCTAAAAATGCAACTTTTAGCACGCCAAGCATGTCCTACAAGTAAGCGCTTTTACTAGTGACTGTCTAAAAAAATCTCAACGAAATAAATATCCTAAGTCATCTTATTGCAATACGAGAAGACACGGATTATTAGACTCCTCTATGAAAGTGCAGATAGTTGTTTATTGTAGGTCATGGATGGATTTCCTCCTCCAGGAGACACCGTCTTACAGTAACACTGACCGTGTGGGTGAGTTTGCTGGCTCCAATGAAATCGAGGGAATTGCAGGGATATTAATCACGCAACTTTTCTTGAATGATAACCCTGGTTCCCACTCTGGCACAATAAACAATTCAAGGCAAAAGCTCGCAGCGAGCACTGATTACAACATTCCAAATACATCTTCACTGGCGCATCATAGAAACTATTTTCTGTTGAAGACGAGAACTTCTGTCCGTAATTTTCTCCAAAAAATCTAAAGGAAAAACCGGAGCAGGTGAAGATCCATCATAGAGATACCTCGAACTCCTGAGAAAGTTACAACGCAAATTATTGAGGAAGTTGCGAAGGCATGACTGATTCTCCAGAGATGGGCATTGCTTCATAAAATCTAGTGGTCGATTTCGTAAGTAATACCCCCACTCCACTCGCATTTCTTCAATTCATCGTTCAAGGAGAGTTGCGCGAGTAACAGCATTGCTATTCAGTTGGCGAATTGATTAACTGTGCTGCCGGTACGGCCAACCATGCTGCACAGGTCTCGATGGCGGAGTCACACGAAGGGCTGTCTCGCAACGACCTATCTGCCCTCTTTCTTAACCAATATCCAAATCCTCTCACATCCACCACCAATATCCTTTACCTTCCCCCACCTGCGGTACTGATGGTTATGGTGGTTCCCTCACGTTCTGTGATATTCCTCTTCTTTCTTTATGTCATACTTCTTTTAGGTCTCTTGTCCTTTAGGTCTCTCTTGACTCCTTCGGTTTTCGACCCCCGATGCTATTAGTTTTACGAGAGCTATGGAGTCATTCGCTTTCTCTTCTTGTTTTACATTATTACTTTCTTCTTTTCACATTATTACTTTCTTCTTTTCACATTATTACTTTCTTCTTTTTACATTATTACTTTCTTCTTTTTACATTATTACTTTCTTCTTTTTACATTATTACTTTCTTCTTTTTACATTATTACTTTTCTTCTTTTTACATTTTTTTTCTTTCTTTTTACATTATTTTTTCTTCTTTTTACATTTTTTTTCTTCTTTTTACATTTTTTTTCTTCTTTTTACATTATTTTTTCTTCTTTTTACATTCTTACTCCTCTACTCTCTGAGACTATCTTCTTTGGTTTTCTTGGTAAAAGGAGTTCCCCCAAGCCAAAGTGTAATGCCAATTCATGCGGGGCTCTGAAAAGCTGGATAATTATCCCTAGCTACTCGTGGGAACGGGATAGATTATGAACACACTACTGACTCTGAAAACAACATTTTTTTTAAAATATACAAAAAAGGTCTCCAACTCCGGATGACCGTTCGGAAAATCCAAAAAAGATGCATCTTGATTGCTAGGAGTGAGCGGCAGGACTCTAGAAGTAGTACCAGAAAAGTTAATTGAACCTTATCAAATAACAGAGGAGTTACGTGAAGAAATTGAAGAAATTAAGACGGGGCAAGTAAAGATAGTAGAAAACACCGAAAACGGTGCGAGTACCAGTGAAGGAAAATATCACACTGACTCTTCATAATTTGCCTCGGAAAACCAGGATAATAAGAGGAACCGAAAGGCTTCAACTTCACTAAGGGCAATTGTAGTAAAGGAAAGTTTGTCAATAGATAATGTTTCGCATTTCCTGAAGGAGTCCTCCCTGAAGGCTAATGTCTCCAATCCTTCCACTTCTAATACCGCGAAGTTTGAGACTACTGTGAAAAAGAAAAGCAAAATTCCTCCATTTAACCTTATTAATGTCCATAATTATAAGGTAATAGAAATAATTAATTAATTAAACAAAGACCCACTTCCTGTTATAACAAAGGGCAAAGGAGGGCAATATAAAATAAATGTGATGATTTTAAGATAATGACTAATATTTTAGAGAAATGGTATAGAATGGTTTAATTACCAAAATAAACAGAATAGACCACTTAAAGTGATGTAGATACAGAGGACAGCAAGGTAGCCCTTCAAAATGAGGCCTTAAAATAATGAATGTTTTTAACACAGAAATAAAAAAAAGATCCAAAAAAATAAAGATGAGAAAATAAGGTTAAAGGACCTCTGCCTGCAGCAATAATAAATATTTCTACAAAAGAATATAAATATATCGTTTCTGCGATCTATAGTCCACCGAGATATAATATTAAAAAAGGACACTACACGGAATTGTTTAGGTAATTACTTCATTGTGGGAGGCGATTACAATGCGAAAAATAATTTTTATGGCTCAAGTTTAACTAACACTAAAGTCTGAGACCTTTATAAAGCTGATAGTGATTTGAAGTGTACATTTCTTTCTGGTAGTGGCTATATATAAAGGCCCACAGCTCTTCATAAATTTCCGGATCTGATCAACTTTTTGTTGTGAAAGATGTATCTTCAAAATACATTAATGTACAGAATTGTTACAATTTGTCTTCAGATCATAGCCCTGTAATACTGACGCTAAGTAAAACTATAAGTAAGAAAACCCTTCGACCAACCCTTAGTAACAAATTTACAAATTGCCACGCGTTCAAAGAAGATCTAGATGAAACAATCGAACTTAATGCTCCATTGAGGCTCCAAAGAGGAACTGGATAAAGAAGTGGAGAACTTCGTAAAATTGGTAAAGAAAGAATGAAATAAAAAGTAAAGAAATATACCCCAAGTATTGAGAAACCTCTCATGGGTAATAACTACCCAAGGGAAATTAAAGAAAAAGTTGCAGAAAGAGGAAGGCACGAAAAGTATGGCAAATGACACGTTATCCATCTGATAAAAATGTTTTGAATCGTCATAATAAAAACTCATAGAGGCAATCAGGAAACATAAACAGGATTCTATCAGCAATTACTAAGAACTTATTGCCGATAAAATATCGGACTATTCCTTATGGAAAGCCATAAGAAAAAGGAAGAGACCTACTGTAATATCACCACCACTGCGCAAATCCAACCTCATATGGAGGAGAACAAACGAGGAAAAGCAAACATGTTTGCTGATTACTTAGAAAATACATTTCTACATTTTTCTCGTCAAACGGCAGATGAGCATGTTACTCCAGTTGATAGTAATGATTACCTCAGTTGACAGAGTGAAATAAAATGTATTACTCCAAAAGAAAATAGACGCTAATATTGATGCCACAAAAACACCTGCTTATGATCTGATCACTGGAAAAATATTAAAACAACTGCCGAGAAAATGAGTAATAAAACGTACGTATTTAATGCTTCGTTTCGACTGAAAAATGTGCCGAAGCAATTTAAACTAGACTAGATTATCATGATCCCAAATCCGGAAAACTACCAGAAGTAATTTCATACCGGCCTTGGCTTCCAGTGTCTCTTCGCTTCCAGTATTTTCTAAGTTTTTCGAAAAACTATTTTTAAAGCGACTCAAATAATTATAGAAGAAAGAAGATTAATCCCCTCTCATCAATTTAGAGTTCGAGAAAAGCATTCAACTATCGATCAAGTATACCGTATTACAGATGTCTTTGAAAAAAGTTCAGAAGAAAAGATATTCTCAGCTACATTTTTAGGCTTTTTAGCATAAAGTTTGGCATCGTGGTCTGGAATTCAAAATGAGTAAAGTACTATCAAAATAATTTACTTTACTTCTTCAGTCGTACATATCTGATAGATATTGTAGAGTTAAGCAAGAAAATGCCCATACCACATTCTGTGAAATTAAAGTAGGCGTTCCTCAAGGAAGCGTACTGGGTTACATCTTGTACTTGCTGTATACAAGTGATGTATCCAGTTACAGAGGGACAACAATAGCAAAATTTGCAGATGACACCGCTTTATTATCCTCTAGAAGAAACATGGAAGAGGCAACAAATAAATTACAGATTGCAACAAAGTTGCAGAATGGGCTCAAAAATGGCGCATTAAACTCAATGAGGTAAAGTCACATGATGTAAATTTTACCAATCGTAAAGCTGAGGGACTCCCTATAAGGATCAACGGTAAAGTCGTTCCAGTAGCAAATACAGCGAAATACTGGGGTATGACTTTGGATTCAAAGCTACGCTGGAAGGAACACGTCAAAATAAAGAAAGCGTATATCAGTTTGAAAATAAATAAAATGTATTGGTTATTGGGAAGAGAATCTCAATTGTCCGTTTATAATAAATTACTAATATACCAACAAGTGTTAAAACCAA